>PVHX01003333.1:0-145473 GCA_004024805.1 Geosciurus inauris
CAATTCACAATTGCAAAACTGTGGAAGCAACCCAGATGCTCTTCAATAGATGAATGGATAAAGAAACTGTGGTACATATACACAATGGAATATTATTCAGCAATAAAAGAGAATAAAATTATGGCATTTGCAGGTAAATGGATGGAATTGGAGAACATTATGCTAAGTGAAGTAAGCCAATCCCAAAAAACCAAATGCCAAATGTTCTCTCTGATTAGTGGATACTGATACATAAGGGGGATGGGAATGGGGAACAAAGGAGAAATGGAAGAACTCTGAATGGGGCAGGGGGAAGGTGGGGCAAGGGAAAGGGGAATGGGTGTAGTAAAGATAGTTGATTGAGATGGTCATCACTACCCTTGGTGCATGTATGAAAACACAAATGTTGTGACTCTATCTGGTTTGCAACCAGAGAAATGGAAAAATTGAGCTCTATATATGTACTATGAATTGAAATGCATTTAAATAAATTAATTAAAAAATTTATCTTAAAGACATGAGTCCAAAACTGTTTCCCTATGTAGTTTACAATCACCCTTTGGATTTACCAGCAGAAGCTTTGTCCTTTTAGAGCTTCTAACCTTCCATGTGGCTATGGAGCTCATATGCAGGCAATATTTGAAATGAAAGAATGCTGTGATCTGATGGACATGTGAATCCAAAAGAGTTGATCTCACAGGACTTGAACACAGAGGCTGGGGATACTAGGAGAAAGGGCAGTGTGGGCCGAGCTTGGTCAGTGGGTACTGAGGTCTGGTCAGCAGTCAGGGGAGTTATTCTACTGCATAGCAGAGTGGCTATAGCTAAGAATGGACTGCATATTTCAAAATAGCTAGAAGGAAGGATCTGGAATGTTCTTAAGACAAAGAAGTAAAAGTTTAAAGTGGTAGATACACTATCATGACACAATGTGTACATTGAACCCCATAAATGTGTATAATTATTGCCAGTAAAAAATAATACAATTATAAAAGGAAGAATGCTGTGTATTTTATTGCCAGGATATGCAAGTACACAACCACACACGTACACGCTCAGGCAGAGTGGAGAGTGGACAGCTTGGCGAGCAGAACAGCTTGTGTGGGGGCGGCCTTATATTTGAAGTCAAGGCTGCTCAAGTGGTGAGATGACAAATGGGGAAAACAGATTTGAAAATGCAAGCTCAAGGGGGAAGAATTTTTCACAAAGAGAATAACATCAACCATCTAGCTTATGGTTTCCGGCTTGGAAAGAACATTAAAGACGAACTGCTCCAATATTTTCATTTTAAAATGAAAAAAAAAAATGAGGTTAGTTGACCCGGAAGACCCGGTCACACTGAAAAGAAAGGTCTAAACTGTAGGTCTCCTCCACTAAGTCATGGACCCCACAGGGTTTCAATATTAAACCCTAACTCTTTTGGAAAATGATATTTATTTAGTTTAGTAGGTGGCATCAGGAGAAAGAAGAGTTTTACCAGTTAGTCAAAGAATACTGAAATGCTCAAGAGTCTTGCCAGGAAGGACATACTTGGACATACTGTTGAAAAATGATATCTTTCAACGTTACACTTTATTGTGACTGCAACCAACTGTGGTTCATATTGCTGTCTTATAAAACAAGCATCTTGATGTCAACTAAATTGTGTTTTGGAAGCATCATATAGATTTTGGAATAGAACTGAGGAATCTTCTCATAGGTCAAAGATAATTTCTCCTTCTCCAAGGCATAAATGCTGTAGTGATAATAGATGTTGCCATGTTCAGGTTCCCGATGACAAATGACGGAATTTCTCACTGTCACTGCGAATTACCAGACCAGGCTGATGTGAGGACACAAAGCCCTAACTGTCATGCCTTCAGGGGCCACCCCAGCTCCAGGATTTGCTCCAGGATCTACTCCAGGATTCCCTGAGACTTTATTTGCTACTACACTGACAACAAGCTTATCCCCTGCCCAGTTCTTTCTTTTTTCCTGACAGGTGTATCTCTTGAGAGTACTCCCTGGTGAAATCTCTATTTCCTTTCCTTCTTGGTCTGTTTCCAGTGAAGCCCTTCTAACCCAGGTTAGGCAGGAGATGGTTCCAAGAAGTCGGCTATAAAATGGGACTTTATTTACAGAGCAATTCCCACCCAACCAGCAATTAAGATTCCATCACGGATGGTAGATGGACTCTGGATGTTGCAGTGATGCGATTAATAAACAGTTAACACTTTCACCAGTGGGGAACTGGGATGAGAGGCTGATGATGCAAGAAATGCCTTGGTTAATGTCCCTGACACTGCAGAACCATGAAGGAGAAGCTAACCATAAGGGTTATGGAGTGGTCCTGGAGTCACTGAAGCCTTTTAAAGAGATGTGGTAGGCAAAATTTCACCTCCAGCTTTTATCTCCAGAACCTATGGCTGTGAAGAGATATCACTTCCATGTTTAGGTTGTCATGTGACACAATTGCCCCTAAAATGAAAAGATTATCTGGATGGACCTGATCTAATCATATGTACCTTTAAATGCATTGATGATTGCAAAGTTAAAGAGATTGGAAGATTGAGAGGGATTTAGTGTGACATCTTTGGGTATGAAGAAGGAGATGTTCAGGTGAGAAGGAAACAGGTGGCTTTAGGAAGCTAAACAGGGTCCTGACAGTCAGGAAATAAGAAACTCAGTCCAACAATACCAAGGAGCTCAGTTCTGGAAAATATAAATGCATTTAGAGAGATATTGTTCCTCCCCAGTATCTCCAATTTCCTAGTCTAGTTGATAATAGGGATTTTTGGCATGGTGAGACCCTTATTAGAGAACACAGTCCAGCCCACACAGACCCTCAGAACTGTGACAAATAGTGAAGATTTTGTTAGTTGCAAATGAAATCCTCCTGTATCAAGATTTTAGATTTTTTAGGTCAACCTCCACCTCTATATCTCTTCTGGAATATGCTGTGTTTCTCTCTATAGCTAAGATAATGAAAAGATTTGAATGTTTTCCCCTGGAGGTGTTCAACTGTTTCATAAACTTGATACCATTGACCTCCTCCATAGAGGAAGGAAATTCTGCTTTTAAATTATTCTTCGTGCCACTGCAGAGCATCAGTGGTACATTCTCATGAGAAGGGTACAGGATCTCTTCTGAGTTAGCTAGCTCCTTACGTGTTCCAGAGACAGATGTCTGAAGATCATTCCCAAACCCAGTAACATAGCCTGCATCTGAATGTTGCATCTGAATGAGAAAACATGTAAATTATTCATCAGTTAAAGGAATTTGACTGGAAATGGAGTGCATAAATAGTCCAATACAATATGGCAATAAAAAATTAAGCTCTCCCAATGTAGTCTGCTTAATATTAAATACTTGAGTTGGTCTTTTTTCTATTTGTGAAAGAACTTTTTTTCCTTTAAAGGTTCAGATTATCTTTAAATACTATTATATGGATTTTGTCAATTAGAAATTTCTGTATTTATATTTTTTCCTTTGTTAATTTATTTCATACATTAAAAAAACACTTTATGACCTATGCTTTAAGATTATTAATTAGTCTTATTCAGGTCAATCGGTTTTCTTTACTGTGAAACCATTGCTTCTGCTGCTCAGTTGCATGCAGGGCAAAACTCTGTAAAAGCATCATTTGACAAGTTAAAAGTAAGTGTTGAGAATTAAATGCAAAAACATTGCTTCTCATCATATGCAAATTGCTATTGGAATGTTGGAGATAACTTCCAACCAATATCAGCAAATTCCAGTTGAGGTTATTAAAAGAAGATCTACCTCTATATTTTTAACTGGTTGAATTATATTACAAATTTGTGTAAATAACTGGGACATTTTCAGCTCTTCAGTAGGATGCAATTTTATCTTTTCAAGTAAATGTAGCATTTTATTTCTCTCATCAAATTTTTTGTAGACATAAAACTGTATGAAAATGTTCTTCCTCAATCCAAATTACATCTTTGTCGGTATCTTTGAACACACTTTATTATGAACAGTTCTAGTACATATTTTTCATATTTCTATGCTCATTTAAACAGTGATCCTAAAAAATAAATTTTCAAAGGATCAAGTTTTATCAGAAGGGTTAAGTATTAAAATGTATTTCTTTTTACATTTTAATAATTTTCTACCATATGGATTACCAGCTTATTCCTAATAAGAGAAAATATCATATTTAATCATTGTAGCTTCTTTCTTTCACATTGAAATTTATGACATTGTGACAATTTTACTTTCCTTTGGGCACAAATAGACTGTTACTAATTATAATATAAAATCTGTTTAATCAACATTAGAAATGCTAGTTATAAAGAAAACATCAAGTAAAAATCAACTAACTTTTTTTTTGCTTTTTCCATTTGGATTAAAGCAGAAAAGTGCATCATTCTGGAAAAATTGTACTCTGGAGAGTTTTTTAAAATTCCTTAATGCAATTTAAAAATGAAAGGAAACAGATTACCAAATAATTGTTTCTTAACATAATCTTTCTGGTAACCCTATGAAAATGGTTGAAATATGTAGTGTCAATCTTTTTGATTTATATTACTCTAGTGATTTTTAAATTTTTTTCAGGGAGATCCTTTGTGATAAGTGGAATTGTAACATGGTCCCTAGGGTTCCCACTCCTTGGTATATCTGTTGGCCTTGCAGAGTCCCTCCCCTTCATTGTAGAACAATGCGTGCTTTGAAGCCAAAAGAAATCACTCTCATTTGGTTAAAGTACGATGGTCAAAGTGAAGGCATTTTTTAAGGACAAAATTAAGATCCCTGCTTAGTAAATTTTGAGTAAATCCAGGGGGATTATGCTGGATCTAACCATCAGAAACACTCCCTTCTTACTGACCTTGAAGAAGTCTTCTACTATGAGTTCTGTATCTACAGTGAGTGAGTTCTTCCAACAACCATATGAACTTAGGAGAGGATCCTAGGTCCCAGGTGAAAGCACAGCCCTAGTCAATACCTTGATTGCTGCCATTTGAGACACTGTACTAAGGACCCAGCCAAGCAATCCCTGAACCCCTGGCACACAAAAACTGTGAAATAATAAATGGATATCAATTTACATTATTGAAATTTGTTTAAATGAAATAGGAAAAAAAATGATCTCTGCATCTCTCCTCCTATTTTAGATAACAGTATCCCACTTTCTAATGTGGAAACCATTTTATGTGATTTAGCAGGAGGTTACCTTAAATTGATCTTATTTGTATACTCCACCCTTCTAAGTACAGTGATGATTTCAGAAATGAAAAAATGAACCATGCTTGACCAGCCAACATCCTTCTTAGACCTTTTCTGTTAGTCTTTTCTTCCCGTGTAATCCTCCCATCTATGACATGATTGTTGACTGTCAAAATTGTCTTATATGTGATATTCTCAGAGTTCTCACATACACTGTTATTTGGATCATTGAACACCTATTTCCAAGCCCCTCTTCCTTTAAAGAGGCTGAAAAGCCAGGTTATCTACCCTATTATTAATATTTGCTTTTATCATGTCCTTTATCATTATGTATAACTCTGTGACATTGCTCCAGGCAACTAGAAGTTAATGAATATTTTCTCAGGTATTTCTGGGGAAGCTTTACATTTTTGTTAAACAGAATTCATGTCACTGAACATTTTCACCAGCCTATTCATTTCCTTTAGAATATAAATGTAGTAATCAGAGCTTGACTTCAATCTCAATGTCATAAGGGAAACACCAAGAAATCAAAAAAACTATTGGCCAGGACATCTTTAGGCTCTTGAGCCAATGGACACTCACCTTTGTTCTTCTTATTGTCACATTAGATGTAATGTGTTACATCTTTAGTGGTTAAACTGATGTAGGGTGAATTTGCTTTAATATTTTTTTTTAACTTCCAACTGTATTTTTGCATGATTGAGGGTCTATGTGAATTATGTGCAGAGACAGTTTTATTGACATCAAGCCCTGGTATCTGTACGTAAAAACAGTTTTTCCTTTGGTTTTTTCAGTCTTTTGAGCTCCCACAGTTCTTTGCTTTACTCATTCTGAACGAGGTTCATCCACTAAATTGCAATAGAAGAGTCATATTAAACACAGAAGTTGATGAGTGGAAGTTTTCTTTTTGATTTGTGTGGAGTGGAAAGTTGTTGGGTAAAGGAAGGGGCATGCATTAATAATGACAACCTAAAATATATAGGATTTTTCTGAATCAAGTATAGGTATAGAGTATTAAGAAATTTCTAGTTCCTACCAAGAAAATTATTAATTTCTGATGTGGAGGGCCAAAAGACTTAAGTGAATCTCAATTCAGGCCATAGGTAGAGCTTCAAGGGACAAGGTAGGATTTGGTTGATTTTTTCTGCTTCATTCTATATTAATCTCTTGCAATAAAGTAATATGTTTTAGTTCAAGGAGGATATAAAAAAAACATTCTACATATCTTGTTGATATGCTTAAGGTTCAGGGTCATCTAGAGTTACTTTTATTTATGATAATTTTCATTTCAGGAAGAATATCAAGTAAATAGACAATATGGACCCTCTTAAAAAGCATAGTTCTTGGGCTATGGGAGTCTTTACGAATTTCAGAAAGCCTTAGTAAACAAACAGTTGAATGTTCCATATAATTTGATATTAATTTAAAATATCCAGAATCACATATGATAACTAATTCACAAAAAGAAACTTTCATAAGCCTGACAAAAATAGAGAAGATCAAATTCATTAGGATAGAGAAATTTTATCAACTTTTGTTTGGAGGCCAAGAAAATGAAGATAAATGATTTTAGAATAAACAATGCAAGGGAAACAAAACAAAGAATGCTTTAAGTTTTCTAAAACAAAGAATTTCTTTAAGTTTTATGTGGCTTAGAAAACCACATAAAAACCTGGCATGAACACCACACTAACAGGGCTGTACCCTGAATGCTTAAATAGGTAAGCTCGTTATCAAAGCCATATTTTCCTCTAAGAGAGGCTCAGAAGGACTCATCTGAGAGCTAAGCAGCTCCTTTGGCTTCCATTCATATTCCAGGCCCCTTGAGGCAGCTGTACTCAGTCAAATGGGAGAGGCCCTATTCTGTAATCTACACCAAGGTTGATTTGAACAGCAGACCAAATCTAGCCAGCCATCTATTTTTTTTAAATATATTTTTTAGTTGCAAATGGACATAATATCTTTATTTTATTTTTATTTTTATGTGGAGCTGAGGATCAAACCCAGTGCCTCATGCATGCTAGGCAAGCGCTCTACCACTAAGCCACAATCCCAGCCCCCCAGCCATCTATTTTTGAGTAAAGCTTCTTTGTTTTCTTGTACCAAGTCTAGGCCTACTCTTTGTACATTGTCTGTGGATGCTTTCGCACCATGATGGTAGAGGCGAGTGGTTGCGGCATACCATGTGAATTCCGCAAAGCCTAAAGTATTCCCTCTCTGGATCTTTATAAACATGTCAACCTATAAACTGGAGTGGGCAGTGGGGGTGGATACTAGGCACTCCATTCCCAGAGCACATTGCCCACATTGTTAGGACCGAAAGCCTGGAAACAGGGAGCAGAGAATTGGGCCCTACTTTCAGGGCTTTTGCAGAAAAGTACAAGAAAGATGCAGCTGTGTCGACATTAGGAGGATGGATAGTGCATCAGCCAAGCAATTAAGAGGCAGAAGTTTTAAAGTTTGGAATCCAACTTCAAGAATCGAACTTGCAAGTTATTTATTTTATTTTATTTTATTTTATTTTATTTTATTTTATTTTATTTTATTTTATTTTATTTTATTTTATTTTTAATCGTCCTTCTAAAGGCAGTGCAGTGATCGTCACCCATTCAGCATTCAGGATTTTGTTGTTAAAGAAAAAGAAAAAAAAGCTCCACAAACCTGAGGATGAGGAAGAGTAGATAGTTCTACTAGAAAACATGATTTGTAGGCCTCCAAACTACTTTAAAAATTAGCAGGTTGTAGCCAGGCGCGGTGGCGCAAGCCTGTAATCCCAGCACTTAGGGAAGCTGAGACAGGAGAATCGCGAGTTCAAAGCCAGCCTCAGCAACAGCGAGGCGCTAAGCAACTCAGTGAGACCCTGTCTCTACATAAAACAAAACAAAACAAAAAAATAGGGCTGGGGATGGGGCTCAGTGATGGAGTACCCCTGAGTTTAATCTCTAGTACCAAAAACAAACAAACAAAAAATTAGCAGGATATTCTTGGTGTAATGTCCAGTCAAGAAATGCTTGCCAAAGTCACTTTGAGATATGAAAAATTGAGGTCAATAACAAAATGGAAAGTCTTTCTAAACTTCCTCATTCCCTTCCTCTGCTCCCCACCTGCGGCACCTATGGCCACCTGGAGCATATATGCCATCCAGGTCTTGTTTACATGTGTTTATTAAAGTTATTCTACTTCCTATCAATATTTTTAGTTTAGAGCACTTGGGGAATCATGAGCAATCATGTCTCACTACATTTTTCAAGCCTATTTAAAAACTATTTGCCTGTAAATATCAAGGTATCTGTGTATTAGGTCTGCTTAGGTGATGGGCTTGTATGATCCGTCACAGTCTTTTATCTATTTAGTACTTTTATTGTGTTCCTGTTTTGCAGCAGGCTTTGTCCTAGGCATTGGGATTGCCAACAACCAATAAAAAACATTTCCTCTTACTTATTGTCTGTGGAGATGATATATACACAACAGTGAATGAAACTAGTAAGTAAAGAATATGCCACATTAGAAAGGGAAAATCACTGGGAATAAATTGGAAGATAAATAACATTATGTGGGAGATTTGAATATCCAATGTGAAGTGCATGTTACAACAGCATGGTTCTTGGTGTGGACCCCATTGAGCAGGGACCACTTGAGCAAACACTTGGAGGACTTTGTGCAGCCCTGTGTCATTTGTTGCTACCATCACAGTCACTTCATAAAGGCAATTCCACTGATGGTATTTCAGCATTCAATTTTTGACTAAGTGGCTTCTTAGGACTCTCTTAAGGTTGTCAGAAATGCTGTTGTATTCTTTCATGATATTTAAAACTAGAAATAGTTGAGAATTAAGTGAAAAACCAGAGATGAAGAGATTCAAATTAATTATCACTTCTTGTCTTTGAATGGGGGTGGGGGATAAGTAGCATAAATGTTCTATGGTAAATTAGAGAATGAGTTTTACATTCTTTATATAAAGTACATTTGGAGATTTTATATTTTAAAAAATATAAAATATATATGTATATAGTTTGGGGGGAGAGGTATACCAAAGTGTAATTGTGATGTTGAAAACTGATCTTAAGAATCAGCCACGAATGAGGCTTAGCTGGGCCTTGTGGCACATGCCTGTAATCCCAGTTACTGAGGAGATTGAGGCAGGAAGGTTGCAAGCTCAAGGCCATCCTCAGCAACTTAGTAAAGCCCTAAGAAACTTAGTGATAACCTGTCTCAAAACAAACAACAAAAAAATTAAAAGGGGGCTGGAGATGTAGCTCAGGGGTAAAAAACACCCGGTGGTTCAATATTCAGTACAAAAAAAGAATAATAGTTGAATAAGAGAGATTGAGATTGAAATCAATGTGCTCAGCATTTGTTTATTTTTCAAAGTTAATGATATATTTTTATCAAATAACAATTAAATACCAGACATGAATAGTCTAGTTTGACAACTTATTGCAGTTGACATTGCACTTCTAATTGTGGTCTGGTCCAACACAGATATGTCTTTCAGGGAGCTTCAGACAGGCAAACAGTGATGCTTCCCTGGAGATGGGGCTTTTTGAGATATGCTAGTGTGCTTTACCCTCTCCAGCTCTTGCTAGAATACTGGTTTCCACAGCTGCCATAGTTATGAGTATATTGGTTTTTCAACGTTACCATGCTCCTGTCGAGAGGGAGAGCAGAATAGGAAAGTGAAAGGCCACAAAACTTTCTATTCTTACTGAAATTTAGTTGTCATTGTTCTTGCTATTCCTGTTGTTTTAATAACCTCACCTTTAATTATTTCAAGAGTTGCTGTTTTCCAGACAACTGAAAATTTTAATTTTGACAGTTTTGTTTTGTGTGGTTATTACATTACTGTGCCAGAAGTACTTTCCCTATTTACATTTCAATATAATCATTTATCACTTTTCTGTCCATCTATTTATTAATTTGTGTGATTTGGGTATGTTTTAATGTAAGCTACTGTTATTAATACATTTCTCCTGGCGAGTTTCAGCATGTACGCTATTAACATGCATTCACTATTTATTCAGTTTTCTTTCTTTATATATATATATATATATAATATTTATATATTTCATGTAGAATATACAAATCTTAATTATGTATTTAGTAAGCTTTGACTAAACTCAGACTTTTGTGACAAAACTTATATCAAGAACTGTATCATTACAGAAAAACCTTACAACAGAACTGAAAATGAAGGCAAATGATTCAATCCTCTTGGGGAGAGATCTGTCAGTGTTCATAAAGCTCTACATTCACTGTAAGGCATAGTTCTTCCAATTGTACATATTCACCCCAGGTCAATGAAAAACTGTTTTCAGAAATGTTTTGCTCATAAATATACTCAGATACTTGATATGTAATGTCAGAATATGGAAACAGTGTAAGAGTACATCAATGTGAAAAGTGGATTAGAAGTCTGTGACATGTACATTTAATGGAATATGACCGAGTAATATTCAGGGTCAAATTACTGATACATACAAAAACATTGATGAATTTACAAACATTACACTGAGGCCATAGAAGAGACAAATTAACCTATGGTGGAAAAGACAGGAACATGAATTGCTCCTGGGGAGAGAGGTTTATATAGAAGTTGTTATTATTATTGTCTTCACCATTTTCATTTTTATTATTAATACTCTCATAAATAATCTTAAAAACTATTATCTGGGTCAGATTGAGATGTCATAAGCATAGCCTCATGAAAATAATACAATAGGAATATGTGTATGATACTAATAGCAGAATCATTTAACTTGTGGATCTCCTGATTAAGTGGAGCATAGAACCAGCAAATGGAAAAATCCATTAAAAACTCCTTCTGATCTATTTTCTCTGGAAAAATAGATTTTTAAATTTGGTGTTATCTGTATAAATCTGCAGTCTTTAAGTATATCTTGTATCTATATATCATGATGATATAGATAAATGTCAATATTCTGTATTCAATTGACACTTTATAAAATTTACAACACATGAGTAGGAGAAATGTCCCTCAGATACACTTACAGCCATAACCTCAATAGTTTCCAGTCATGATACACTTGTACCCATCTACATCAGGTCTTGGGGTGGCATACACATAATCCTCCCCAGTGTTTAATTTGAGGGGTTATCATTTCACTGGGGTTGAGAAGAAATGAACAGGATTGGAAGACCAATCAGGCACAAGTGATTGAAGACAACTATAATGTACTGTGTATTTCAAAAAGCTAGAAAATAGGATGTTGAGAGGTTTTTTCCAAAAGATATGATAAATGTTTGAGGAGATAGATATGTTTAATCTGATATAAACATATCTTTGAACCTGAATTCATACTCACATACATAATGCTTATACAGTGTATACATGTATTGAAACACCATGCTACCCTATTAACATATGCATTGTTTTGTTTTTATGTATCAGTTACATAAATTTAATATTAATAGTTTTATAGAGCAAAGCCTGGAGTGAAGAAATGATATTAATCTGATGTCTGGAGAAGGAGGAATTGCAGACAATGTACTGGGAGTTACTGATGGCTGGTGTAGGAGATAAACATACTAAATAGGGGTTTATTGATAAATTCCTATATTATATTCCTGTAATTTATTAAAAAGACAAAAGTAACATATGCATATTGATATAAATTATTTAAACTATAAGCATGTTTGGGGGATATGCTAAATACTTGCAAGTATTTGAGTGCTGTTTGCTCCCACAGTTGTTTCTTTTGTATAAAAATCAATTTTTTCCCATGATATGTAAATCAACCTCTGTTTTCTTTAGTTGTACAGATTGCTCAATGGATGGCAAAATTATTCACTTGCATAGCAATAAAATGTGTCTTATTCTAGAACACTGCAGGGTAACTGTGGTTGACAAAAATTAATTGTGTATTTCAAAATAGCCAGTAGGAAGGATTGTGAATGTTCCCAACACAAAGAAATAAGAAATGTTTGAGATGATGAATATCCTTCAAAGCTCAAGGATAATATACATTGCAGACATATTATATTGACTATCACAGTGTGTATTTTTATGTGTCAATTAAAAATATGTATTTGAAAATATATATTATTAAAAAATGCAGATAAATATTATATGTAATTGCTGTCAGAGAACTCTCAAGTAGGAAAACTTCCATGCATCTGAACAAAGGTTTACTTTCCTTACCAGAGAGATGACAGATGTGCATAGGCTATGGATGTGCGAGGCTGCCATGTTCTCAGCTTAATCGTTGCAGGCAGAACTATTTAAATCATTACAATGCAAAGGACATGATGGAACTATGTAGAGTCCAGCACATGTGAGGATATAATGTGATCATGGTAAGTTATACACCATGTATCAGAATTGTGTCTGTGTTGCCCCTAAGTTCTTTCTAAGTTTTGTTGTAGTGTAGTTGTCTTGGATTGTGTTATTAATTAAAGCCTGGAGAATACTTTCATCATCTTGATTTTTTATTGTAATCAAGACTTGTATTTTTTTTTATTATGGAAAAGACTTTGAGCTTCTTACAAGTTATACCCTTTCAACTTCTTTTATAAAAGTTAGTAGAAATTTGATGCATGACTAAGAAAAAAAATGAAAATGTCTTGGTTATAAATAATGAAAATGTGTAGTTTTATTATTAGTTTCCTATGTACATGGGCAAAAACTGGAAAGTAAATAAATTAAAAGTCAATTCAAAAGGAAAAACATTAAACATTTAGGTATTTCTCTGCATATTATTTTAACAGAAAATATAATATGTTATTTTGAAGCCAGAATTAGACGGGCAGTCAGTGTAGATAGGTAAATTGAGTCAGGTTGGATCAGAGAGGCCAATTGGGAGTAGTGAAATGCTAATGCCTCCAGAGCCCTTCCTCCACCATTATCATGCCTGCTCCAACTAGTTGCTAAGGTAACCTGTCCCAAGGAATTGTTAATTACACCTGGACCCTTTCTTTTTGGTCCTCCCACCAAACATCCTGGGCCTAATCAAGAACACAAGAGCGAGAGAGATAAGGGGAAGAGAGCAGGAGAACAAAGGAAGCCCAAGAGATATAAAAAGGCAAAACATATGTACTTCTTGGGATACCAGGATACCAACCATGGCCCCCTTTTCCCTCCCAGGAGAAATTTATGTTACCTTTTTTTAAAATAAATCCTGCTTAAATGATTCTCTAATGTTCAAACTTCAACATGTGGAGGAGTAGAACTTGTCACCAGTAACCGGTGGCATCAATTTCAAGTTAAATTGGCTCTTAGATGGCAACACATAGAAAATTTTGATTTATTTTATGCAGTACTCAAAATAGGAATTTGTGGGTAAGAAACAGAAATGGTCTCACATGATTCCATTTCCCACTACCTCTTGCATCTAACCCTGTATATGCATTTGTGTATGTCCACAAAAATGGGACAGATGGGAAAGCAGAAATTGATTAATGGTGATAATAACAGAAAGTAGTACTCCCTTAGGTCTCTCTACCATTACTTAAGACCCTAGAAGAGAAAGCCAAACTCATCATGTCTGTTTGCATTCACAATTCCCCAGATAAAATGTTGTAGTACTTAAGTCCCTCTTGCTATGATGAGAGTTTGCAGTAAGTGTAATTGTGTATGTGTGTGTGTGCATATGTAGAAAGGGTGGGAAAGTTCTATTACATATTCATAATATAACCTCATATTTCATGTACCTCTATTATAACATATTTTATGTAATTCTTACCCCTGTTATATAAGTCCTTTGGCATGCTTTGGGATTTTGCTCATGAACCTAATTATTTCTTTCAGCATAGATTTCTTTCCAAATATATAGAGCATAGTTGACTATGCTATCAAGTTTACACAACCAGATGGCTCATAAATAAATCATTGAGTTTCAAAATCTTGGGTTCTCAAGTATTAGGTCATTTCATTTGCCCTGTATTTTAATGGTTTAGGTTATTATAAGATAATGGGCTATGATTTCACTGGACTGTCATAACATAAATTCATATAATATTAATGAAAGTTTAAAACTAAAAGTCTTTCTTAAAATAACTCAATTTTACTAGAAATTTGGTGTTTCCATTACCCATCAAAGATTTTTTTTAAATAATTTTTTAGTTGTTGATGGATCTTTATTTTATTCATTTTTTATATGTGGTGCTGAGGATTGAACCCAGTGCCTCATACATGCTAGGCAAGCGCTCTACCCAGCCCCCCATCAAAGATCTTAATACATTGCATGAAATAACAACATTGAAATAATTTGATACATTAAAAAATATGTGGATAATCTTATTTGTCTATAATGCTTCTCTTCATCTTCTTGTGACTTCTTTCTATATCTCTTATTATTAAAGACTCTTGCATGAAGTCAAATGTGGAAAAAAGGAATAGTTTAAATTTGTCATTTTTCTACTAAAATGCATGTTTGTTCAAAGCAATATAATGTAGTCCATTTCCATGGACTCCTTTAGAAAATAGCTAGTTTACACAGAAGTCTTGCACATCACAGCAAGAACAGTTTGTAATTGCATAAATATTATGTTCTGCCAAGCTTGTTTATAACTTATTGAAATTCACATGTGATTCTCTCTTAAGTTGGAGGGACTTTACCACATTGGCAGAGCAGAAATCAGTTGTGGGAATAAGTGAGTTTGGGTTCAAATTCTGCTTCCACTATTCTTATGGCTTTTTGAACCTCAATAAATTAAATATTTTCTTTAACTTATTCTTTTTCATGTGTAAAATGGAAGTAATAAAATAGAAATAGAAAACCAATATAGGGAATACTAATACTTGTTATTCCAGTGAGTGGAATGTGCTATTGTTTTTGATTTACTATGTTTCTCAGAGTGTGGGAAAAGTTTCAGAGGCTTCAATTTCACTTTCAGATAAGAAACTTCTACTCTACAGGCCAAAATTTTATATGAGAATTTTACTGATTCTTTAGCAAATCCCCATTCCACAATTTGTTGGTTGTAGGAGAAATGACCCCTGGGTGTATTTGCGGGCCCAGGGGTATCAGGCTGAGATGGACTTCGTGTTAGTACTTCATTACTTGTGCACCCTAATGGGGGTTCACAGTGGCACTTGAATCCCAGAACATCTGTAACAACTCTAGCTCATGTCCAATTGTCCTTGAAATATGTGGATATTCCCTTTTTCCCCCTGTTCTATCCCTCAATAAGTGACCTTAGGTACCTATTGGGGAAGGCTGGGTATTGTTTTGATACCTACTTGTCCTGGTGTTGCCAGTTTCTCCTGGATGGCAACAGAGCATTTCCCTTACATAATGGGTTGCCAATGTAACAACTGGCCCAGATTCAGAAACTTGGCAGGAAGGCAGGACTCTACTGGGACAACTGTCATCAGCCTCCCAGTCAGATCATCTTGTTTACTTCCTTGCTGCTGCTGGGATGCTCAGTTCTGTGTGGTGTCTCTGTGGTCACATCAGTCCTGTAGATGACCACTACTGCTGAGTTTCCCAGTGGCAACGGTGCCCTTCTCACTGGCCCATCCCAGGGGCTGCAGTCAACCAGTAGATTTCTTGATCTTATGTAGAATAAAAACTCCACCCTTCTCACTTCTCTAAATCTTTTTCATTCCTGTGCACTAGGAAAGCTCAGGCACAACACTAACACTTAGTGTGGCTTATTACCTTCTTCACACTTCTCTGAAATATCCTTGTAGCACTTACTTCACGTAGCAGGGTTGTGGCCAGAGCTTTAGATTCTGCTTTAGATTCCCAGGATAGAGTTCCCAAAGTGCTAAACTCTCCCTCACTCAATTTCACTTTCTACGCCTTCTTGATCGAGCACTCTCAGGAGGCAGTTGCCAACACTCACTAGCCTCCTGCTGTCCAGTTTTTTTTTTTTTTAATATTTTTTTTTTTAGTTGTAGATGGACACAATGTCTTTATTTTATTGCTTTGTACGTGGTGCTGAGGATCGAACCCAGGGCCTCACGCATGCGAGGCAAGCGCTCAACCACTGAGCTACAATCCCAGCCCCCTGATGTCCAGTTTTGTGTGGGACACTTGCTCCTTTTGTGTTTGGTGCCTCATCTCCTTAGGGAGCTCCAGAGCTTCCCTGGCTCTGATGGGTCAGAACCACAAGGAAAAATGTGGGAGTAGATGCTGAGGTGTCATGCTT
Organism: Geosciurus inauris; assembly: GCA_004024805.1. NCBI lineage: Eukaryota > Metazoa > Chordata > Mammalia > Rodentia > Sciuridae > Geosciurus > Geosciurus inauris. Next base: position 16,261 of record PVHX01003333.1, read on the forward strand.
ATTGCAAGACCACCGTGTCATCTGCATTATCTTCAGAGAGGAGGTTACTCACTATCCCTTAACAGGGTGGGTTTGAGGAGATGTTCTTTAAAGGGCACCAAAAGATTGCTTTTGAACGCAGAGGAAGAAATGTATGCAGACATCAGATTCAAGATTTTCAAGTACATTAATCCAAATGTCACTATCCCTTGTATCAGGATCCCATTCTTTCCTACTACAATCCTGCCTTTAGGATAGCATGTCTGCCTAATTTAAGAATTTATTCTTATCTGGGGCTCTCACAATTAAGTTCTACATTTTGTTCTTAACTTTCTTTACCTTCTATGTTCAGAAGATAGAAGTCTCCTGTAGAAGAGGAAATCTTTTGGCTCTCATTCTTATTTTTATTAAATGATAAATAACCACTATAAATAAGAACTATCTGATTCACTGTTTTATAATTATTTTTTCCACTATATTTCACATTGCACTCACCAGTGCATTTCAGTCCATAAGTAGGCTGGCCCAGTTCATTCACCACTGCAAGTCTCACAGTCATGATTCAGTCTGCCAGGGACTCCATGCCTCACAGACCACCAGTGGGGAGGACTTCAAGTGATGGCTAATCCAGATGCAGCATCTCATTGTAACATCTGCTTTCTTGGAACTTTCCTAGTTTAATTGTGACAAGTCAGTTGAGGCACATCTTACAGGGTAGAAAACTTATTTGTAGAATTCTCAGAAATAATATTTCTTGGGGGAAAAGGAAGAAAGCAGGATAATTTGGGACTTCAGTGCCAAAATAATGAAGCCCTCGATCTACCCAGGTGAGCTTTAAAACTGGAATTGGTTTTCAGAGTTTGTTTTAGTTTGAGTAAGGTTTTATATCATCATATTGGCCAGACATTGCACGTGAGTGGCATGACCTGGTAGGGTCCACGATGTTGGGCATGACAGCCCTTTTTCCTAGGAGCAATTTAGAAGGAGAAGGAAATAGTTGAGGACAGTTGGAGCAACATTCACAGCATCTAGGGAAAAAGTCCTTTGGCCCCAAAAGGGGATGAAAATGGGGTAGAGTTTTCTGGGATGCAATTAAGAGTCCCCTGCAATCGGTGAAGGACATGTGATAAGAGGACAATGGGACCAAGTGATTCTGTTTGATCAGTATAGCATCAGTTAAATTAATTATATTTGCATCAGCATTTCCACTATAGAAAAATGAGAGTAGTTGATATCGTACATTTTCTCGTGCATCAATCACATTGTGCTCTTCTCAAAAAATTGTTCTATTAATTTCACACTGAATGAAGTCATAAAATATTTTATACTATCCAGATATATCCACATTATATCTAATACAGAATATAAAAAATGTAAAATACATGACATATGACAAAATTAAAAAGCTGTATGTGTGCTTGTGTGTGTGTGTGTGTGAATTGACACTTTGATACTATCGTAGTAAAAGTTACACTATTAAAATTTGGTATAATGTGTAACCAATGAACTGATGATTTAATAAGTTTAATTGATATTGATATTCTATATTGAAAGGAAACCAAAACAAAAGAATTCAATAACTACAGGAAAAAAGAATCAAACTGTTAAAATTTGTCAAAATAAGAGGAAACCAGAAATGTGAACTTTTTCATACATTGCATTCCAGTGGGCTCAGTAAGGCCTTTCTCATTCTATATATAATATTTATTTCTTATAATTCAAATAATATGTAATATTATGATAGTACAAAGATAATTTCATTTAAATCATTAAACTGATTATTGCTTTGGACCCTAGTAGACTGAAGGAAGAGCTTGGGTCTTAATATTCTAATATTTGAAGTTTGACCTTCACAAAGAGAATGAAGGTGAATTGCAGTTCATGTTCTTTTTCATCAAAACTGAAAAAGAAAATATGTCTTTGCTTTCTAGAGTGGCCTGTAATTCTATAAAATAGATCCAAGAAGTCAAGCAGAACTGGAACCTAGTATTTCATTACAGGAACCAATGCAAAGTAAAATTTTTCTTCAGGATCAAAGGTAAGGGAAGACATGCATGGCTGCTGTCTGTGGATGATTAGTTGCTGAGGGAAGTGAAGGGCAGTCGAAGATTGCTGTGTGCACATGACCATGAAATGCTAGGGAAGTATATTTCTAACATGAGTAGATATAAGTCAGCTATTTTTGTCAGAAATATGAAAAGCATTCTTTATATTTGTATCTTTATACACAGACTTCTACTACAGAAATATAATTGGTTGAGTTTTACAATGGCAATGGTTCAAATGTCCTTTGATGAGAGAATATATAGCCCTTAAATAGGTTTTGCTATCGGAAAAACCAAGATGCATTGGCTGCTGCGGCAGAAACAAACATCACAGAGAGATGGAGTGGGGAGATGGCGACCACTGGAAGCTTGTGCATAGAAGTAACTTCAAATGGAATTTCCTGTCAAATTTCGCAATGGTTCATTGCTTCTGCATGTGTATTGTTTATGTGAAACTGGTGCTAAATAAACCGATCCATGACCTGCTTTATCTGCCAAATGGATTGAACATCTACTCTCTCTGCCTCAGAGGCTTGTCATTTCAGTTTAGCCTTGCAGATGGTGCATCCCCCTCCCTGAAACAGAGCCACTGGAGAGAGTCCTGCCAACACTTTCTGTTAGTTAAAGTTCACATAGCCACATTTTACTTTCTCCACCAAGATTCCGCAGCATCCATTTGACAACTCTCTGTCCTTCGGGTCACCTTTACAAGCCTGGGTGCTTAGTTATCATCCATTTCTCTTAAGTGTACTACTGAGAAAATTATAGCATCAAGGAATCAACTTCTATTTTTGAGAAATGACTTTATCCTACAAACCTCAAAAATCTTTGTGAATGTGTGTGACAAGCATGTGAAGAGATTTTATTGGCATTTATCTCAAATAGTTTAGGTATTGCAATGTCACACGAAAGAAGGGGTTTTGCTGCACTTGAGTACTTTTAATGAAAATAATCCTATTATCAATTTTAGCTAGATAAGTTAAAACATAAGAAATAAGGCATATTCCCATTGATGTCTTTAAATACTTGAAGAGGTATCAGGGTCTTGGTGATATTTTATCATGTGTAGAATGAGAAGATATTCTTTAAAGGACACAAAAAGATTGCTTTTGAATGTAGAGGAAGAAATTTAGGCAGAAATCAGAAAACTTAAATATGTTACATTTATACAGCTTTCATTGCCCAAACTTTCAGTCCCTGGAATTTTAAAAGTCAAATTCTTATTCCTATTTGAAACTAATGAAGCAATACTTCATGCTGAAATCTTAATCAAGTACTTACTTCTGTAATTTAGGAGTGATATCTTTCTGAGCTGCATTGTTGAGAGCAACTTAATACTAATAAAGACTGTAAAATATTTAAATATAAGATCTCAACATCAGAGTGTTACATTGAGCCAGATACCAGAGGTGACACAGATCCAGCCTAGAAGACTCTTAATCAAAGGTATAAAACTTGGATGATGACAATTCCTGCTGTCTAACACTGCTAGGCTAGTTCTGTGGTCTATGAGTCCAGAATTCTTTCAAACTTTAATTAGAATAATTATCTAAGCAATGCCTATGGATGTCATCAAAGAGAAAAACATCCAAAGAAAACTATATAGATGAGTGCGGTACACTGTTGGGTTCAGTTGACCTAAGTCTAACGGGTAGTAGCTGAATTTTTGTATATGGAGTAAAGCTCATTGTTCCAGTATTATATATACCTTATGTCCTATGTTATTTCTGAGAAAGTGTTGGCACATTGCTTACTTAACATATAATAAAAGATATATATATAGTTTTTTGCTTATTTCTGGTGATTTTATTTCATAGTAGTGAATTTAATTTGTGCTCTTACACAAATTTTACTGCAAATTCTTCTAATAGAGAATTTAAAATACTTTTTTTAAAAATATTTTTTGGGTTTTTTAAAATATTTATTTATTTTTTTAGTTGTAGGTGGACAGAATATCTTTATTTTATTTTTATGTGGTGCTGAGGATCGAACACAGTGCCTCACGCATGCTAGGCGAGCACACTACCACTGAGCCATAATCCCAGCCCCTTAAAATACTTTTGATGATTGAAAAATTTGCTTTACTTTGCTCTGAAGTGACTATGATTATTCAGATACTTGTTTTCATTATAAATTTGTTATGTTTGTTGATCATCTTTTGGAAGCAACAAGTCCATATTAACATCAAATCATTATTGTATATTTCCATTTCCCACTTTTAATAATCTAAATTATTAAATTGCTTTTGGAAATGAGGAATCAAATTAAAACGTATTTTGAAGCAAAATGGATGCCCCCTACAGGCAGTCTGTTGTACATCTTTTAATTTTTCAAACAAGTATACCCAGCCATCACAGGCATATATAAATTACTCTGTTATCCACAAGGTTAGAACAATTTTAAACAGTGGGACAAAAAATTATAATTCAGTCACTTCCTACCTCTTGGTTCTTGACTTCTATATAAAATATCAAGTAGTATTTATTTTTTTCTAGTTTTATAAGCAAAGTGAAATTCATTTTTATACTGCAGGAGTTGTTGCTAAGGGCTCTTTTGTGAGTTTGATGCATTCACTTTACAAAAGGCTCCTGAGTGCTGGGCTCGCCAGCTTTCCCACCCGTAGGCTGCTCTCAGCTCAAAGGATACTTGGCTTTGTCAGCTATAGAATAGGAATACTGGGACTTAAATCTTTGGTAGAAACGTGGTTACTACCTTGGATTATTTTAATTTATATCAAATTTAGATTTTTATCTTTTACAAAAATTCTAATCGAATGAAAGGCAGCTTGCTGGAGGACATAAAATAACATTTGTTCATTCAAATGCACAAGCGAAGGACTCTTCCATATTTAATACAGACACTTGTTTGCGAACTCCATTCAGGATTTCCTCTGAGGGCACGTATTGTCTCTTTACTCCCCCCCCCCCCAACTTGGTGAATTTTGAGTTGTTTTTTATTTACAGTGTAGAAGGGGAAAAAAACCTTAATTTTTATTCTCGTTGAAATCCACAATCTATTATGAGTATTCTTTTTGACTCAAGGGCACTTTAGAGGTTGTGCTTGGGACTATTGTTAAAAAGGGGAAACCGTTCAGAGAATGAAGAAGAGGACACATGCTTTCAGCAAAGACAAAATTGAAGGTAAACTACTAAATCATAATTTTTCCTTAACCCATCAAATAATTGATATTAAGCCCCTCTAAGGAGACAGGACACCTCTAGCAGAATACAGAGACGTCCACCACTGTAGCGTGTGAGAAGGAATCAGTTAAGGTGTTTATGAATTTCTAAAGGCAAGTATGGGTAAATCTGAGTTTCCTAGGACTGTTGTGATAATTTACCACAAAATGAATGACTTGATGCACCTGAAATTTATTCTCTGCAGATGTCTGCAATCAAAAGCATCATCATGATTGGTTCCTTGAGACCGTGAGGAAGAATCTGAGCTATGTTTCTCTTCTAATTTCTGGTAGTTACAAACAGTATTTGACCTTTCTGGCTACTAGCTGGGTTTGGTTTTTTTTTTTTTTTTTTTTTGTATTTTATTTTTTAGGGTGGGGAGCCTGTCTCCAGTCACCTACTGCTTTGTGTGTCCACATCTTCTCTTCTGTCTGACACAAACTTTTTCTGTATTTCCACTATGAAGTTCTCCTATAAAGACACCTAGCATTGGATTTAGTACCCATCCATAAAATCCACCTTGATCATAATCCCAAGATTCTTAACTAACTTACGTCTGCAAAAACCTTTTTTCCCAAATAATGGGATATTCACTCGTATTGAGTATTAAGATGTGGATATATTTTAAAGTACCACAATAGAACCTGGTATAGCAGACATAACAGTTTAAAATAAATGACAGCCCAGACATGCGCTGCAATTCAAGGTCTCTCATGAGAGGCTCAGGAAGAAGACCAGAACAAAACAGCTGACTACAAAGCACTTCTTCTCTGGGTGGGTAAGGCAAGCAGGTGGTGGCTGACTTGAATCTCTAACTCCTCTGCCTGCAATTTCTTTTTGTGTTAAACAAACTACGTCAGCCAATGAGAAAAGGAAAATCAAACATTTCTATTTACAGAAATGGGGCAAAGACCCATTGGTTTGAAGGAGGAGATACACATAAAACTCATCTGATTTTTTTAATCTACACATTGATATATTCTACACCTAAAGGATGAGGTAATAGTAATCTACTACTGGAAGGGTTCAATATTCTGGTTTACTAAGGATAAAGATAGCAATAACAAAACCAAATCCACATCAACTACTGAACAGACTGAATAAATCACCCAATAATATCAGCCTGATATAAGAAAAATGATGATTTGGAGGGGGATGCAGGGAATGGAACCCAGGGCCTTTTTCCTGCTATGCAAGGGCTCTACCACTCAGCTACATTCCCAATCTCCTAGTGCCCTTTTCAGAATGTAAATATTTTGTATCATGGGTAGCATCCAACAAAAATTATGAAACACACAGAAAAGCAAGAATGATCCTTTCTGAAGAGTTATAGGAAATAAGCCAGGCAAACTGGCACACATCTGTAATCCCAGTTGCATGGGAGGTTGAGACAGGAGGATTACAAATTCAAGGCCAGACTAAGCAACTCAGCAAGTCCCTAAGCAGCTTAGTGAAACCGTGTTTGAAAATTTAAAAAATAAAGGAGGGCGTGGGCATGGACTGTATCTCAGAGGTAAAGCATCCCCGAACTAAATCTAAAGTGCCAAAAAAAATGATAAGAGATACTATAACCAGATTCAGAAAATTTGTATATATTGAAGGTATTCAGGGAATTATTTTTTTAAAAAGCTCTCTTGAACATGTTAAATGATCTAGTGGAATCGTAAATAGAATGCCTGAGTGGATAGTGAATTTCAGCAGAGAGTAAGACTATAAAATTAAATTCTAGAAACACTAGAACTAAAAGACATGGTATTAAAGATGAAAAATTCCTGAAAAAGTATTATCTGTGGACTATATACAGTTTTTAAAAAGTGAACTTGAGGGCTGGGATTGTGGCTCAGGTAGAGCGCTTGCCTTGCATGTGTGGGGTGCTGGGTTCGATCCTCAGCACCACATAAAAGTAACTAAAGATATTGTGTCCATCTACAACTAAAAAAAAAATTAAAAAAAAAAGTGAAAATAGTTCAATAAAAATTACACAAAATCAAGGATTGAGGATAAATTTTTAAAAATGAAACATTTCCTATATTTTAAAAATATAGGAAATGATATTATATAATATATAATTATATGATATATTGTATGATATAATTAATATAAATATAATTATATAATATAATGATATATTATAAAATATAGGAAATGATATATAATGTATATGATATATTATAAAATATAGGCTATATTATATATATAAAATATATGATATATTATAAAATACAGGAAATTATATGATATAAAATATAGGAAATGATATTTTAAAAATATAGGAAATGATATTAAAAATTCTAACATGTGGGGCTGAGACTATAGCTCAGTGGCAGAGTACTTCTCAAGCATGCCTTAGGCACTGGGTTCGATCCTTTGCACCACATAAAAATAAAAAAATAAAATAAAGGTATGCTGTCCATCCACAACTGCAAAAATTTGTTTTTAAAAATTCTAACATGTAAATACTGAATGAAGTCTAGTAAACATTGGAGAGAAAGAATAAGCAGCAAAAATGTGTTTGAAGAGATAATGGCAAAGATTTTTCACAATTATGGAACAAAGACAAATAAAAGAGCCAAGATACTAAGCAGATCTCAAGCAATATTTTATAAAAATCTAAACATGTGATGTTATGACTAGTGAAGACCCAAGATATAAAAGAAAATCATGAAAGCAAACAGAGAAACATTGCAGAAAGAGATGAACATTATTATATACATTGTAATAATATTTTTATGAAATATGAAATTTAAATAAAGACCCACTTAGAAAAATAAATGCTGAAAGAATTAATTTATAACTGATTGTACAAGAAGAAATTATAGAAGAATTGTAGCAAGCATGTCCTCTCACTGCTACCATTCAGCACTGCCATGGAGTAGGCAGTCATCAAAATAAGGCAAGACAAAGAAACAAGCCATACATATTGGAAAGACTGGAATAAATGGTCTTCATTTGTGTAATATATGGATAGTTTAGTTTGCATTTACTTATTTCTGTATTATTCATTTATTTTTTGGTTTGTTTAACCATGCTAAGGTTCAAACCAAAGGCCTCAAGCATGATAGGTAAGTGCTCTACCACTGAGCTACATTCCCAGCCAAAAATATGATCATTTGCATGAATCATATCAAATTATTTACATGAGAATCCTAGAATTAATGATGAGTTACCAGTAGTTGGAGGATGCCAGTAGAACAGTTTTTCAAAATCAATTAAATTAATATATGTTAGCAACGAATGATTGAAAATTTGTAGTTTTTAAAAAAATTTTGTAGTTATAGATGGACAGAATGACTTTATTATTATTTTTTTATGTGGTGCTAAGGATCAAACCCAGTGCCTCGCACATGCTAGACAAGTGCTCTACTACTGAGCTACAGCCCCAGTCCCGAAAATTAGTATTTTTAAATGTCAGTACTAATATCAGGAAATATGTAATAGAAAGATATCTAACATTATACTTAGAATGTATATAAGAAATAGGAAAATATTACTGAGACAAAGTGTAGGTGACTTTAATAGAAGAAATAACTGGAGATATATATTGTGATCATGGATTAGAAGAGTTATTAAAGTAAGAAGCACATTCCTTTTAATTTCAGAGAGGAGCATTTAGGTTTATTTTATATCTTGACTGTTATAAATAATTTTCAGGGCAGATAGATATCCCTTCATCATACTGATTTCAGATACTCTGGTCATGTATTCAGAAGTGGAATTTCTGGATTACAGAACAATTCTACATTTAGTTAATTGAAGAATCACCTTACTATATTTTGTAATTACTGTACTAGTTTATAATTTCAACAATTTACAGGAGTTCCCTTTTTTCCACATCCTCATGGACATTTATTTTTCTTTTTTTGGATAAAAGCCATTCTTAACAGATGTAAGTCTATATATCATTGTGGTTTTAATTTTCATTTCACAAATGATTATTGATGGTAAGCTTTTACTCCTGTACCTGTTGGTTATTTGTAAGGCATCTTTGGGGAAATGTCTGTTCAAGTCATTTGTCCATTTTTAATTAGGTTTTCTTCTTGCTATTGAATTAAGTTCTTTATACATCTTGGTGGTTAACTCCTTATTAGATGCATGGTTCACAAATATTTTCTCCTACTCTTCACTCAGTTAATTATTATGGTGCAGAAGCTTTTAATTTTAATGCCACTTCTGTCTCTGGGGGTTTGTATCAAACAATTAATGACCAAGTCAGTGTCATAGAAATGTTCTCCCATGCTCCCATAATTTTACATTTTCAGATTCTACATATAATTCTTTAAAATTTTTTTGTTCTAATTAGTTATACATGACAATAGAATGCACTTTGATACATCATATATAAATGGAGTATAATTTCTCATTCTTCTGGTTGGACATGATGTAGAATCCCACTGGTGGTACAGTTATATATGCACACGGGGTAATAATATCAGATTCATTCCACTATCCTTACTACCTCCATACCCTCTCCCCTACCTTCACTCCCCTCTACCTAATCTAAAGTAACTCTGTCCTTCCCAAGCCTACATTATTGTGAATTAGCTTAATATTTTGATCTTTTTGAAATGATTTTTTATATGATTTGAGCCCTATTACATTTGCTTGCACGTTGACATCCAGTATTTCTAAACATCATTTATTGGAGAAATTGTTCTTTCTCTAATATTGTTTATTCTTGGCATCTTTGTCAAAAAAGTCTCCTGTAAATGTGCTGGATTTTCTCTGGGATTTCTGTCTTTTACCACTGGTCAGCGTGAATGTTTTTATCCTTCTAAAGGTAATTAATGACTTGCAGTCACCTCTCAATAAGGGGTAGAAATCCAAGGGAAAAAAAATTTCAGTATGTCATGCCTTTCTCTCAGCCTCTAGGACATTCATGAAGGCATTCCTGACTGTGAATAATGGCCACTTGGCTTTCTGAGGAAGAGGTGGAGCCAGATAACTCTCTCTCTTTTTTTTTAATTTAATTTATTTATTCTACTTAGGTATACATGATAGCAGAATGTATTTTGATTCACTGTACACAGATGGAACACAACTTTTCATTTCTCTGGTCATACATGAAGTAGAATCACATCATGTATGTAGTCATACATAAAGCTAGGGCTATGATGTCCATCTCATTCCACCACCTTTACTGCCCCCATCCCCTCTCCCCCTCCCTCCTCTTTGACCAAACTTCCTCCATTCTTCCCATGTCCCTTCCCCCATTATGGATCAGCATCCACTTATCAGAGAGAACATATGGCATTTGGTTTTTTGGGATTGGCTTACTTCACTTAGCATGATATTCTCCAACTCCATCCATTTACCTGCAAATGCCATAGTTTTCTACTCTTTTATTGCTGAGTAATATTTCATTGTGTATATATACCACAGTTTCTATATCCTTTCATCTATCAAAAGGCATCTAGGTTGGTTCCACAGTTTAGCTATTGTGAATTGAACTGCTATAAACATTTCAAATGGATGTGTCACTGCAGGATACTGTTTTTAAGCCCCTTGGGTATAAATCAAGGAGTGGGATAGGGTCAAATGGTGGTTCCATTTCAAGTTGTCTAAGAAATCTCCACACTGCTTTCGAGATTTGTTGTACCAAGTTGCAGTCCCACCAACAATGTATGAGCGTGCCTTTCTCCCACATCCTTACCAACACTTACTGTTGCTTGTATTCTTGATAATTGCCATTCTTACTGGCATGAGATGAAATCATAGAGTAGTTTTGATTTGCATTTCTCTAATTGCTAGAGAGGTTGAACATTTTTTCATATGTCTGTTGATCGATTGTATATCTTCTTCTGAGAAGTGTCTGTTCAGCTCCTTAGCTCATTTATTGATTGGGTTGTTTGTTTTTTGGTGTTCAGTTTTTGAGTTCTTTATATATCCTGGAGATTAGTGCCATATCAGATGTATGTGGGGCAAAAATTTGAACCCAGAATGTAGGCTCTCTGTTCACTTCATTGATTGTTTCTTTTGCTGAGAAGAAGCATTTCAGTTTGAATCCGTCCCATTTATTGACTCTTGCTTTTATTTTTGGTGCTTTAGGAGTCATGTTAAGGAAATAAGGTCCTAAGCCAACATGATGAAGATTTGAGCCTACTTTTCCTTCTATTAGGTGTAGATTCTCTGGTCTAATTCCTAGGTCCTTGTTCCACTTTGAGTTGAATTTTTGCATTGTGAGAGATAGGGGTTTAGTTTTATTTTGCTACATATGGATTTTCGCTTTCCCAGCACCATTTGTTGAAGAAGCTATATTTCCTTCAATGTACATATTTGGCACCTTTGTCTAATATAAGAACTGTATTTAAGTTGGTTTGTCTCTGTGTCTTCTATTCTGTACCATTGGTCTACAGTCTATTTTGGTACCGATACCATGCTGTTTTTGCTCCTATAGCTTTGTAGTATAGTTTAAGGTCTGGTATTGTGATGCCTCCTGCTTCACTCTTCTTGCTGAGGATTGCTTTGGCTATTCTCAGTCTCTTATTCTTCCAAATGAATTTCATGATTGCCTTTTCTATTTCTTTAAGGAATGACGTTGGGATTTTATTTGGAATCACATTGAATCTATATAGCTCTTTGTGTAGTATGGCCATTTTGACAAATTGATTCTGTCTATCCAAGAGCATGGGAGATTTTTCCATCTTCTAAGATCTTTTTCAATTTCTTTCCCTAGTGCCCTGTAGTTTTCATTGTAGTAGTCTTTCACCTCTTTTGTTAAATTGATTCCCAAGTATTTTATCTATTTATTTTTTTTGAGGCTATTGTGAATGGGATAGTTTTCCTAATTTCTCTTTCAGAGGATTCATCACTGATGTATAGAAATGCAATTGATTTATAGGTGTTGATTATATATCATGCTACTTTGCTGGATTCATTTATTAATTCTAGAAGTTTTCTGGTGGACTTTTTTGGATCCTCTAAGTATAGAATCATGTCATCTGCAAATAATGATAGTTTGAGTTCTTCTTTTCCTATTTGTATCCCTTTAATTTCTTTCATCTGCCTAATTGCTCTGGCTAGTGTTTCAAGGAGTATGTTGAACAGTAGTGGGGAAAGAGGGCATCCCTGTCTTGTTCCCATTTTTAAGGGAACGCTTCCATTTTTTCTCTGTTTAGAATGATGTTGCCCTTGGGTTTAGCATAGATAGCTTTTACAAAGTTGATGTATGTTCCCACTATCCCTAGATTTTCTAGTGTTTTGAACATAAAAGGGTGTTGTATTTTGTCAAATGCTTTATCTGCATCAGTTGATAAAATCATATGATTCCTACCTTTAAGTCTCTTGATGTGATGGATTACATTAATTGATTTCCGTATGTTGAATTAACCTTGCGTCCCTGGAATGAACCCTACTTGATCAAGGAGCACTATTTTTTTTAATATGTTTTTGTAGGTGATTTGCCACAATTTTATTGAAAATTCTTGCATGTATGTTCATCAGGAATATTGGTCTGAAATTTTCTTTCTTTGATGTGTCTCTGTCTGGTTTTGGCATCAGGGTGATACTCGCCTCATAGAATGAGTTTGGAAGGGTTCCCTTCTTTTCTATTAGATAAAATAGTTTGAGGAGTATTGGTATAAATTCTTCATTGTAGGTCTTGTAGAACTTGGCTGAGAATCCCTCTGGTCCCGGGCTTTCCTTGGTGGTAGGCTTTTGATGACATCTTCTATTTCCTTTCTTTTTTTTTTTTTTTTTTTTGGTACTGGGGATTGAACTCAGGGGTACTCGACCACTGAGCCACATCCCCAGCCGTATTTTGTGTTTTATGTAGAGACAGGGTCTTACTGAGTTGCTTAGCACCTCTCCCTTGCTGAGGCTGGCTTTGAACTCGCGATTCTCCTGTCTCAGCCTCCCTAAGTACTGGGATTACAGGCTTGAGCCACCGCGCCCGGCCTATTTCCTTTCTTAAAATTGATCTGTTGAGGTTGTTTATGTCCTCTGGGTTCAGTTTGGGTAGATCATATGCTTCTAGAAATTGGTCAGTTTTTTCAGGGTTTTCTATTTTACTGGAGTGTAAATATTCAAAATAGTTTCCAATTATCCTCTGTATTTCAGTAATATCTGTCATGCTGTTTCCTTTTTCATCATGAATTTTAGTCATTTGCATTTTCTCTCTCCTTTTCGTTAGGGTGGATAAGTGTTTGGCAATTTTGTTTATTTTTTAAAAGAATCAGCTTTTTGTTTTGTCAATTTTTTGAATTATTTATTTTGTTTCAATTTCATTGATTCCAGCCATGATTTTAATTATTTCTTGTCTGCTACTTCTTTTGGTGTTGGTTTGTTCCTCTTTTTCTAGGTCTTTGAGATGTAGTGCGAAGTCATTTATTGGTTGACTTTTTCTTCTTTTAATGAATGAGTTTAATGCAATGAACCTTCCTCTTAGCACTGCCTTCATGATGTCCCAGAGATTTAATATATTGTATTGAAGTTTTCATTTATCTCTAATATTTTTTATCTCTTCTGTCTTCTGTTATCCATGTATCATTCAATAGAATATTATCTAGTCTCCAGGTGTTGGATTAGTTTCTATTCCTTAATCTGTCATTGATTTCTATTTTTATTCATTATGGCAAGATAGGATGCAGGATAGTATGTCTATTTTTTTTGTATTTGCTAAGACTTGCTTTGTGGTATAACATATAATCTGTTTTGGAGAAGGATCCCTGTGCTGCTGAGAAAAAAGTGTATTCGCTCATTGATGGATGGAAACTCTGTGTATGTCTGTTAAGTCCAAATTATTGATTGTTTTATTGAGTTCGTGGTTTCTTTGTTTAGTTTTTGTTTGGAGGATCTATCCAGTGCTGAGAGAGCTAGATTGAAGTCACTAAGTGTTATTATGTTATATAGTCTATTTGATTCTTGTAGTTGTGAAGGGTTTGTTTGATATACATAAATACCCCATTGTTTGCGTCATAGATATTTACGATTGTTATGACTTGTTGATGTATGATTCCTGTAAGAAGTACGAAATGTCCTTCTTTATCCCTTTTCACTAACTCTGGTTTGAAGTCCACTTTTTCTAATATGAGGATGGAAACTCTTCTTTGTTTACACGGTCCATGTGAGTGATACGTTTTTTCCCACCCTTTCACTTTCAATCTGTGGATGATTTTTTCCTGTGAGATGAGTCTCTTGAAGACAGTATATTGTTGTTGTTGTTTTTTTTTATCCAGCATTTCAGTCTATATGCTTTAATTGATGAGTTTAGGCCATTCACATTCAGGGTTATTATTGAAATATGATTTACAATCTCAATCGTTTTGGTTTTAGTTTTTACCATGACTAGGTTTCTCCTTTGATTGGCCTTTCATTTACTGTAATTCCTCTCTTTGCTGATTTTCATTGTTGGTTATCATTTCCTTCTCATGGAATATTTTACTGAGAATGCTGTGTAGTGCAGGCTTTCTTGATGTAAATTCTTTTAACTTTTGTTTATCATGGAATGTTTTTATTTCATCATCAAATCTGAAGCTCAGTTTTGCTGGATATAAGATTCTTGGGTCGCATCCATTTTCTTTCAGAGCTTGGTATATGTTGTTCCAGGATCTCCTGGCTTTGAGGTTCTGGGTTGAAAAATCTACTGAGATCCGAATTGCTGTCTCCCTATATATAATCTGATTCCTCTCTCTTCCTGGCTTTAAAATTCTATCCTTATTCTCTATGCTGAGCATTTTCATTATAATATGCCTTGGTGTAGATCTGTTGTAATTTTGTAATCCTGTAAATTTGGTCTCCTGTAAGCCTCTTGTATTTGATTTTCCAATTCATTTTTCATGTTTGGAAAATTTTCTGATATTATTTCATTGAAGAGATTGTGCATTCCTTTGGTTTGAAATTCTATGTTTTCTTCTGTCTTGGAAAATCTTAGATTTGATCTTTTGATGTTGTCCCATAATTCTTGGATGTTCTGTACATGGTTTCTTACCATCTTCACTGTGTGATCAACTTCATTTTCAAGATTGTATATTTTGTCTTCATTATCTGAGATTCTGTCTTCCAAGTGATCTAGTCTGCTGTTGATGCTTTCTATTGAGTTTTTTATGTGGTTTATTGTTTCCTTCATTTGAAGAATTTCTCATTGGTTTTATTTCACAATCTCCAGCTCTTTCTTAAAGTAATCTTTTGCTACTTGTAGTTGCTCTCTTTTCTCTTTGTTGGAGTGATCAATTTTTGCTTGTATTTGCTTGCTTAAGTCATTCTTTAATTCTCAGATCATTTTAATTTTGTACATTCTGAATTTTTTCTCTGACATTTCATCAACTGTGCTGTCAATGGATTCCATTATTGTAGTATCTTGGTTTATTTGGGGCAATTTCTTCCCTTGTTTTTTCACGTTGATTATGTATCTTCCATTCCTGCAATGCCAATCTGAGGTATTGTGGTTTCTATCCTATAATCTTGTAGTGACAGTACAGATTACCTCTATCTCACCTTGTAGTGCACTTCTTGTCCCCAGTATGTGTCCCCAGATGGACACTACTGCCACCAAAGATGGTAGCAGCAGTAGTGGAGGTAACTCAAGATGGCAGTGGGAGTGAACCAAGATGGATGCAACCACTTTCATAGATGGAGCCCAAAGGCTGTTACTTACAATGGCTTGAGCTGATTGATCAGTGGTGCAGTACTTTGGCAGGCCGCTGCCTCCAGGCCCTGTCTATTGTCCCAAGATAGAGGCTACCACAATGGAAGAACTATAAGGATGGCTACAGTGTATAAGATGGATACAGGAAAGAAGCAACAGCATGGATCCCCACTCTGTGCAGAGTGGCTCCTAGGCCTGGGCCCTCACACAGACTTGTGAGGGCAGTCCTAGGCCTGATCTTGGCCTGGACTCCCTCCAGTGGGTCTAGCCCTAGATCTGGGCTCCTGTGGATCAGCAAGGACTCTGGCCCTGAACTGGGGGTGGGGTGGTCCTGGGCCTCTGCTGCAGGAGTCCCCAGAGGCAGTACTTTGCCTGGGTCTGAGTTCCCCCAAGGGTCAGTGAATTGGCGGGTTGCAGTCTCGGGTCTGACCTTGGCTAGGCTCTGCCGAGGTCCCTGAAGGTGGTCCTGAGCCTTGGCCTGTGCTCCTGCAGGTTGGCAGGGGCTCTGGCACTGGCCAGAGAACTCTTATTTACCATTCCACTGTCTTGTTGATATAAACCTTAAACCTTTTCTTTTAAACAAATTATATTCCATCCTTTAATATGCTTTTAAATAATGCATGCACTCAAAATTATTAGTTTATGTTTTTAAAATAATTATAGGGAATAAAGTCTAAACCAACACTTGAGCACATTATATAAAATGATTTTGATTTCTGTAGATTTGTTATCCATTTTAAGATAAATAGGCAAGTATTCTATTTTATTCAAAGTTCTTCAGGAAATGAAGTCATTAAATATTAATATATTTTTATTATTAAATATTACAACAGAAATATTGGGATGAAGTCACCAATAATTATAGCTTTTGCTTTTGAGTCTTTCTGAGATATGGCTC
This sequence comes from Geosciurus inauris, assembly GCA_004024805.1. Taxonomy (NCBI): domain Eukaryota; kingdom Metazoa; phylum Chordata; class Mammalia; order Rodentia; family Sciuridae; genus Geosciurus; species Geosciurus inauris. The sequence goes on from PVHX01003333.1 coordinate 32,944, forward strand.
CAAATTATGCTTTTAATAATACTTAATGAACAATGACTCTTTCTAACAGCTAAATATGACTTGAGTCATCATTTTAGTCCTCTTTTCTTACCTAAAATTTAATCCCATTTTCTCTTATCCTCAGAAGATGCTGTTTATTTTGTTTCAGTTTGCTTTACTTGTTTTCTTCTCTCCATCTCCACATCTAACACCAGGATTGCAGCTTCCTTCATATGCAGCGAGGCTTACTAAGAAAATGCTCAGAGGCTGACTTCATCTTTGCCGTTACTTCCATCAACTTTTTTCTTTGAATTTTAGTGCTGCCAGATCAGTCTTCATTAAGCACAATGCTGGTGATTTTCATTGACTAATTTATTAGTTCTAACCTTCATTCTCTTTGTTCTATTTTTTTTTTAAATTCTGCATGTCCTACCACCATGTAACTTTCCAATTATAGCTGGCTGTACTTTAACAACTTTCATGTACCCTATAAAAACTAAGTAAATGTACTTAATCAAGTTTCAGTTCTTCTAGTCTTTGGATTTTCATTCACATTGCTATGTATTTTCTTTTTTCCTTTCTTGTCTGTATTTATTTACTTATTTATTTATTTAGATCAAGGATTGAACCCAGAGGCACTTAAATACTTAGTCACATCCCCAGCTTTTTTTTTTTTTTAACTTGAAAGAGGATTTCCCTAAGTTACTGAGGCTGGCTTTGAACTCATGATCTTCCTGCCTCAGACTCTTGAGGTGGGATTACAGACATGCACCACCATGCCCAGCAATATGAATTTTTGTGTGTGTAATTTGTGTATAAAATATATATATGTATGTATGTGCATTTTATATAAATATGTGTGTATGTATATACACACACACATATATATATTTCCATCACCTTAAGAGTTTATATTACCCCAAAACTGTTGATAGAAACCAGGTTATGTTTATTTATCTTCCAGAAACTCAAAGCTGGTGATGTGAAACTTTCCAAACAATAATTATTTGAATGTAATTTAAATAACTTATAATTTCAAATTTAGAAGTTTTTGTGCTTTCAAAGAAAAAGAATTTGACAGGTAAAAAATGTGAGTTACATTTATTATATAATGCTATCCCTAAACCATTAGAATACCAAAATATATTGCTAGAAGCACAATAAGCAAGTATGGACTATTTAATTATGGACTATTTTTATCTCCTAAAAGGAGTTGGTAGGAAGAAATATATCCTCAGGAAATAGCTGTAGTTTGAAATACTAAAACTATGTCCATGGAATGGAAGTGACATTATTATACACGTTTCTGAATATTATTGCCAGTTTCCCTACATATTTCTAAAAGTAATTATTGGAAAACTTAGGAAATCATTGTAATTCATGATAGAATAGTAGCTAGCCCTCCTTCTCATAGAAATATTGTTATATTCTTAAGATTAACAGAAACCCTATGTGTTAAAGATTGTATCTATCATTTCAAACTACCATGTGTATTTTCTTAATTTATATATTAAATTAAATTAAAATTAATTAAATTTTTCATTTATATAAAAATCAGATTTTATTCAAAATGCTTATATATTGTATTATTTATAAACATTTTTGTCTCCTAAAAAAAGCTGAGATATGTACATTTAAGGTTAGACCACAGAGAACCTCATCAATTCTTGAAACCGATTGCTGGAGAGAAGCAGCCATGGCCAGCACCAAGTAACCGAGTTTGACAGTTTCAGTATTCTATTATTCTAGTTCTCATGTGAACATAATTGGTAAACCATCAACATCATTTCCATCATCTCTGAACATTCTGTCCCAATATTTCTCCTTCTTGAACATTTCTTGGTTACATATGAATATTTAAAGCTTTTCCTATACTGCATAATTCATTCCCTCCATGAACCCTGATCATATATACATATATATTCTCTTACAACTTCTTTCATAACTTTGCACTATAAGCCAAGAAATTCACTTTCTAACCAAATAATGAAAAAGTCTAGTCTCTGTGATATTATCCAATGGTCGGTCCTTCAATATAACTCATTAAGTAGTATTAGTTCCCCATATACAGAGACAAGGCAGACTCAAGAAGATTCAGCTTCAGAGCTATGTGGATGATTCAACTTTATGAGATGAAGGTGCTATCACAAAGGGTGCAGTGTGTGCTTGGAATCAATAAGCAGTATTTCTCTTTATTGAAAAACATTCTTTTTTCTCCCTGGAATCTTCTTAATGAAATATTTGGCCCCCTAAAGACAAAATATTTCTACCTGACAGACACCAGTGGATTTATTGAATTGAGAGTTAACATTGCAGCCTAATTTCAGTTTCTAATTCACCTAAGCTAGTTTTACAAAGTGGGTTATGGTAAAAATTTAGGTAGCTATTTTGTCTATCAAAGAGAAATAGAATTGCTTCTGTAACATAGAATTTGCATAAACATTTTTGGCAGAATCCACAAATGATTAAAACCCTCAGAAAGGGAATTGAAGTCATAAATAAAATTAAAAATTACAGCAAATTTAAAAAGTAAAGTAACAGTGAATTTCACAAGAGATGGAATTTTCATAGAATAGTCTGTGTAGGAACAAAGGCATAGATAATATTGATAGCCCTGGGGTCAGGGGCAGTTGCACATTTCACATATGTATAAAATAATTAAGTTTATTAAATATATAATTTAGCTCAGCAGTTGCAGGACACAGACATGGGCTTTAATGCATTCAGGATAATAGATCAATAAATCAAGAATTTAGATTTATAAGTGGCTAAACTACCTGAAGGGATTTTCATTGTCTCTTCTGAGTAAAGTGGTATTTTTGGATATATGATGAAAAGCTACATTATATCATAATTAGGGCATGCCTGATTTGAAAAATAAAATTATGAAAATGAGATTATGCATGTGGGACAGTCAAAGCTATCCTCCAAGGAGGTCCAGGAAAGTTTAATGTACACATACACTGTACCTGACTTCTATATTTGGACACAATAACACTACTTGAGTTTTCACGGAAATTGAGCCTCCCATTAGATGCTAGACTTCTGCTTTCCAAGGATTAGGTAGTTATATCACTGTCACTTACTTGAGCTGGATGAATTGGATATGGCCACCTAGGATGCTTATCCAAGGGGTAAAAATAAGCAGAATTTGGATGATAATTCATTATGTGTGCTATGATCTAAATATCTGTGTTCTCCCCAAATTTGTATTTTGAAACATAACCCCCATTATGATATTAGGAAATGCGGATTTGGGGAGTTGATTAGTTCATAAGTGGAATTAGTATCTTCATGAATAGAATTAGTAAACTTTTAAAAGAGACCCCAGTGAATGATCTGGATCATAGGGGCCACACTGAACAGGCACCATCAATGAATACAGGAAACGGGTTTTCTTAGGATGACTCCTAAACCAGCACCTTGATCTTGGACAACTCTTCCTCCAGGACTGTGAGAAATAGTGTCTGCTATTTATAAGCCACACAATTTATGGCATTTTGTTATAGCTCCCTGAATGAACTAAAACACTATAGCAACATTATCCTATTGGACCGGTATGTTTCCAGTAGGTTCTTTTGGCTTTCAGTGGTGCAGTGCCACTTTGACTAGGCAATTCTTTGTTGTTCCAGATACTTATCTACTATTGATTTCTGACCTGTGTCTACAGAGCAGCTTTCAAGGACACACCTTTGTGCATTTGAAAATTACTTTCAGATACATGATATATGTATGTGTGTGTATATGTACATATACAGTGTCATGCATATACATGCATATATGTATATATTACACACACACACATAACTTCAAAATCCAAAACTATACTTTAAATTTCTGGTAGGTAATACCAAGTACTATTAAATTAGTACTGGATCATAAAATCTGAAACACATTCATTATTAAAGTTGGACAATTAACTCACCTGCCTTCTTGTCTGTAAAAGTAATATGCTATCTTTTAAGATCTTTGGGATTCCTTTTTTATTTCAAGCATCACTTAATAAAAAAGTTGAGTTTAAAATCATTTTCTTCTAATTTTGATATTTAGTGTGTATTATTGGAAATTATTTTGATAAAATAACTTGTTAGCTTTAAAATCATTAAAATTTTGGAATATTTAAAAATTTTTAAAATTTACTTTCTTTCTGAATAGTTTCTTTACATTAACAGAGTATAAACTTGACAACAGTTAATGGTATTTATTCATGGGGAAAGAATCTTTACCAGCAACATTGAAAAGCTAACTTCCTTGAAATCTATCTGGAAATTTTCCCAGGCTTTGGAATCTGTCATCTTTCTAAGACTCTAAAAACTATTTGTTGATGTTGCTTTTGCTATAAAGTCCAAATCAAGTTAACATGCATCATCTGCTGTGTTGTAAAAGGCAATCAATGCATCTATCATATTTAAGTCTGAGAAAGAGGGAGTATTATGTTATATTTCAGAGAGGCAGGGGCATATAATGAGGATGAATATATGTGGGTACTGGCCATTTATGTTGTTTAAAGATAAGTATTGCTATGATAGAGACATTAGAGAGATTATGCTCTGTAAGCAAAGTGACTAAAGAGAATTGGCTGAACTCAATAATTTCTATTTCAGATATAGACTATCTCCAGGAAGCAAAATTGTTGCTTTGAAAATAAAATATAAGTAATTCATCCTTTGGCAGCAGAAAAGACTAATTTATCAGCGATAAATATTTGTGTAAGCTTTCTTGAGTTCTACTTGTCTTTCAAGTTTATAAAATTGCTAGAGGTTGTCTTTCACTTTGGTAAAAATATTGGTAAAATTAGGTTCTATAGTGGGCCCCAGATTGTTTCAAATATTGTAAAAATCATGTATGTTTTAAAAGAGAATTATTATGGGAATACATTTTATTTCCTGCAATTCATAGGCTTCAGTGTTAACCTTCTGTACACTCAGGTAGTATTTTGCTAAGACTACCTGAGAAGATTAATGCAATACAGAACTAGCTAGTTATTTTAACTTGTGTAATTAATTTAAACACTTCATGTCTCAGTTTCCTTGTCTGTCCAGAAAAAAATTTAGACTATATTTTATCTTTTAGCTCTGTGATGAGACAGTCAATCTAGATGGCAAAAAAACCCTTATATTTAAACTAACTGTTTATGTTTAGACTGGTATTAATAAATTACAAGTTAAAAATAAAAATATATTAGTATAGGAAAACACTTAGAAAGTACATTATGTAGGTACTATATTTTCTGAAGATGTAATTAAGGACATGATTTAAATGCACATATTATGAAAATTCAAAAGTAGAAAGCCTTAAGTAAAAGTAGATAAACTGAGTGCCTTCAGACAGTGGTAGATCTAAAACTTCATGATGAGAGGATTTCTAAATTTTATATTAGATTATTTTAAAATAGAAGGTATATTATCTCTTTGGAGAAAAGTAAGATTCTAGAATTAAAATTCTTAGCAACTTTACCAGAACCTTTTGTGGCCAAGAACACTTCTATTTCAGAGATGGAGGTGGTACACAGGATTAAACTCAGGGGCACTCTACCACATCCCAGACCTATTTTGTATTTTATTTAGAGACAGGGTCTCACTGAGTTGGTAAGCACCTTGCTTTTGCTGAGGCTGGCTTTGAACTCGCCATCCTCTTGCCTCAGCCTCCAGTGCTGCTGAGATTACAAGTTTGCACCACCACACTCAGGTCAAGAACATTCTTGAGGGAACTGGTAGAGTGTTTGCCTAGCATGCCCAAGGTCCTGGGTTCAACCCCCCCCCCCAAAACATTCTTGATTTATGTTTGGGTCATATTTTGTCTTGTGTTCTCTGGAAAATTTTTCTATCAATTTTTATTTCTAACACCTACATGACAACATTCCATACTGTATTTGTGGTAATTTATTGGTGTTGGTATATCCTCAAGTATATCCAATAAGAACAAAAATTAAGTCAACTAAAAACGGAAATGAATAAATTTTTTAATCACACATGCTGTTCAGCTTGTTTTTACTTGATTTCTCCCCTTCTTGTAAAGTTCTTAAAGATATAATGATTATGTTCAGGGCCTTCAAGATTCTATAGAGAATCTGCAAATATATTAATAGAAAACTCACAGAAGAAAAAACATAAAAGTAGATTATAAAAGTGCAAAATGATTCGAATCTCATTAGAGTTCAGGAAAAGTACAATGATACATTAGATAACAGTTTTGCTTTTTAGATTTTAAAAGGAAAATACGTAATAGCATATGATACTGGCAAGAGCAGTGGGGGAGCATATTCACTTTTAGTGAAAATGTAAACCTATGTGATTTTAGAAGGGTAGTTTGGAATCTCTTTTAACTTATAAATACATAAACCTATGATTTTCAATTGTATTTTTACAAATTTATCATGCATTAATATTAGCATGAATGTTTAAGGATTAATGTGCAATGATTTCCAAAAAATTTGTAACAGTAAGACCAAAACATAATCTGGATGTGCTGCAAATACACATTAATAAATAAGTTTGAGATGTCTGAGTAATTGCACAAAGTAGAAGGATTACCAAAGTAAAGCAAACCTCCCTGCTTTTACTTATATTGTTTTAAAATTATTCTTAAATTATAAAAATTGGTTGCAAAATGATATATAATATAGAACATGATCATTTGAATGGAAAATAAGGGGTGTGTGTGTGTATTTGGGAGAGAGAGGACTGCATGTTGATGAGCACAAAATGTGCCTGGGATGTATTTATATGCTTCCTAAGTAATTTCACATCCTTGGTACTAAATAGGGTTGAAATATAAAACTATTGCCATTATTAAATTAAGCATGTTTTGTGAAGATTTTCTAAAATTAACTACACAATAAGCAAGCTATGGAACCAACTTCGGGGTCTATCAACAGATGAATGAGTAAAGAAATGGTGGCATACAATAGAGTATGACTCACCCATAAAGAAGGATGAAATTATGGCATTTGCTGGTAAACAGATGGAACAGGAGACTCTGATGATAAGTGACATAAGCCAGACCCAGAAAGTAAAAGGTCAGATGTTTTCCCTGCTCTGCAGAAGTAGTCCAAAGTAAGAAAAAAATATCTTAAAAAGCTGGGGGTAGGGGGTGGGTTTCCATCAAAATAGAAGATGAGTGGAGTACAGAAAGAACATTTAGGTGAAGGGAGGAAAAACAGGATAAGGGAAGAATAATGTAATGAAGAACATATATGAACTTTCCCATGTATGTACATGAATATACCATTGAATCTCATGTTTATGTATATCCACAAGGCACTAATTAAAAATATATACAAGTAAATAGCAGCAAGATCATTGGAGTAGAAGGAAAGGAACAGGGGGAGGGAGGAGGTGAGGGAAAGGGGAAGTTTGGGGACTGAATTTGAGCAAATTATATTCCACACTTTTATAATTATGTCAAAATGAATTCTAATTTTATGTATAATAAAAAGAATCAATAAAAATTAAGAATATTTTCAAGAGCAATGTTTTAAATATGCAAGACAAATAAAGATTCTTTAACAAAATCCATAGTTTATATACACTGTAATACCTTAAATACATGGTAATCCAGTGCTAATTCTGTTGCTTTCAAGAGAATGTCTATATGTCAGGATGCTTTTGTACATAAATGTGAAAGAAAACTTTTTGAACATAATTGAACAAAAGGGAGATTTATTAGAATGATTTCTGCACAGCTCACAAGGTAGAAGGTATATTTGAAGAGCTATGCTTTGGGAAACTGTTGTGAGCAACCCAGAACGGGAAGCAGAGATGGCTGTCTCCTCTTATTCTCTCAAGCAGACCTTCCCTATCATGCTGTAGATAATCAAGAGAAGCTTTAGGAAAACCCCCCTAAAAAATCTATTGTCTAGCAAATGAACAGCGCCCCCCATCCCCTACACATACACTTCCCAAGAATGGTGCCTGATCACCTCCGTTGGGTCCAGTGCCCTTCCTTGGATCCTTGGTACAGTTAGTGAAAGTATATTAGGTGTGACTTGGGCTATGTCATCACTTCCAGCCCAGGGAGTCAGTGCACCAAGTAGATGATAGCACCTACTTGTATCACATGTTTAAATGGCTCACATGTTGGTTTTCTTATTCTTACTGTTCCCCAAATGCACCACTTCTCATTATGCAAAATTCTTATTGCACTAAGGTGCTTGCTGCTCAGGCTTGCAGTGATGCTGAGGAAAACAAACCTAGTATACTACCAGTAATAGAGAAGGGAACTAGTTATGATTATGTAGAGTGCATGATACTTGATAATGACCGTGACTATGTTGGAGATTTATTTAGTATTCTACACATTTTATCACTATTTTAGAGTACACTCTTTCTGTCTACTCCAAAAAAAAATGTGCTTAATTGTAGAAGGGTAGGTCCTTCAGAAAGATTCTAGAACAAAGCATTGTTACCATAGTAGGTGACAGTACCCAGGTTGTTGACCCTGAAGACATTCCAGTGGGACAAGATGCAGAAATGGGAGTCAGGAATATTGATGATCCTGACCCTGGGGGCCTATGCTAATGTATGTGTTTCAATTTTCAACAAAAAGTTTTAATATAAAAAATAACATGTTTAAAATAATGAAACATAAGGATATACAGAAAAAATTGCGTACAGCTGTGTATTGTGCTTATGTTTGAAGTTATACTTTATTATAAATAGTCAAAAGGTTAAAAATAAAGTTTATAAAGTAAAAATGTTGCAATAAGCCAAGGTTAATTTATTATTGAAGAAAGAAAATAATTTCCACAAAATTTAGTGCAGCCAAATATACAGTTGGGTAGTGTTTAGTGATGTCACACCCTTCAGTTACTCAGGGCTCCATCACTGACTAACCCCAAGCACGTGCAGTCCTGTAAGCTTTATTCGTAGTAAGTGTCCTATAAAGGTATAATGACTTTTGTCTTTTATATCACATTTCCTTATACCTTGTCCATGTTTAAATGTTTGTATATGTGGGTACCATTGTGTGGTAATTGTCTACAATATTCAACACAGTAGCATTTTATATAGGTTCATAGACTATACGATCCACATTATGTAAGCACACTCTGTAATGTTTGCACAATGACAAAATTGCCTATGGACTCATTTCTCAGATTGTACCTCTGAGGTTAAGTGGTATGTGACTGTATGGCAGGGTGTGTGCACAGGTTATGTGCAAATACTTTGCCATTCTGTATAAAGGATTGAGTACTGTAAACTTTGGTATCCTCAGGGGTCCTCGCACCTATATACTGCAGATACTGAGGGATGGTAATGCACCTCTTACTGCAATGTACGGCTTGCACTCACAGCTTGCAGAGTGTCCCTGAGAGGCCACATTCCAGATACTCAGTTGAGAACCTCTTGCTTTTGATCCCCCAACCTATTATGGTCGTCTCATTTGCTGATGTAATTAAACTAATGTACACACATTTACTGAATTACATGAGTGTGAAAAAGAAAGGAGATGATTATTTTTTATAAAAATGATATTAAATGCTTCAGGGGATGGCCAGGTGTGGTGGTGCATGCCTGTAATCCCAGCAGCTTGGGAGGCTGATGCAGGAAGTTAGTAAGTTCAAAGCTAGCCTCGGCAACTTAGTGAGGCCCAAAGCAACTTAGCAAGATCTTGTCTCAAAATAGAAACTAAAAATAAACAGAGCTGGGAATATACCTCAGTGGTTAAGTGCCATGGGTTCAATCCCTAATACCAAAATCAAAAACAAGGAAGGAAGGAAGCAAGCAAGCAAGCAAGCTAAAGGGAAAGGGAAAGGAAAGGAAAGGAAAGGAAAGGAAGAGAAAAAAAGGAAAGGAAGGGAAGGAAAGGAAAGGGAAGGGAGGGGGGAGGGAAGGGAAAGGAAAGGAAAAAAATGCTTCAGGTGCTTCAGGAAGACTTGATACAATAGGGACACACCACACAAAAATGTCCTTAAATTATATATGGTCAAATGAACAGAAATATAGAAGGAAAAAATAATAAATATCTAAAACTAATCTGAACTTAGATTAACAATATATTTAAATCTTATTCCACTTCGAAAATTAAGATGATGCATTTTGAGATTTGGTTGCTGTAAAAAAAGTAATGCTGAAAATTCATTGGCTGATTCATACTAAAGAAATATCTTTAGGTTAAAACCAAATATTGAGAATATATATACATTTTTGTTTTATCTAACCAATTTAACCAGTAATGAAACTGACTATGGTCTTAATCAGGTTGAATAAGACAGCCAATGAGCTTTTCCTATCTGTCCAACTGCCTCTGATCTGCCATGGGATGGAGGAGTTTGGGCTCCAGTGTTTCATTTATCAGTGTTACTTTCTTAAGAAGTAGCTAGAACATAGTTGACATATTTTTCACAGGCCACTTGAAAGACAATGTTTTTTGAATACATGCATGGGGGTCCAAGGGCTAATGTGTCACAATTAAAACATCACATCGCTTTTCATGGCCGAAATAGCTCTTCGCCAGTCCAGAATGTGTGGATCCTAAAAGCCTTATTTTAACATCTTCATTTTCATGTTCTAAGGAATGTCACTTGCAGTATCTTTTTTTTGTTCACAATTTCTGTATCAGTCAGGAATCTTTTGATTATAAAAGGTATACAATCCAAACTAAGCAAAAAAGAAAACCACCAGGGAAGTTTCTCGTGCAATTCATTAAAAGGAACAACTAAAGCCTTCAACTATAGAAAGACAGCATCAAAATGCAGCTCAGCAATCACAGACACTGCAGAGATGTGATCTTGGCCAGAGCCTTCTCCAGGAAAGGGAAGGGAAAGGGAGGGGAGGGAAGGGAAGAGAAAGGGAGGGGAGGGGAGGAGGGGGAGGGGAGGGGAGGGAAAATGAAAGGGAAGGGAAGGGAAGGGAAGGAAAAAAGCATTTTGTTTATGTAAAAGCATTTTATTTATGTCAATTAAAATGTTAATTGCCTCTCTTTGTTATTGATCTGACTCTGTAATACAAAGCTGTTATTTTGCATATGAATTGGTCAGTTTAACAGAAACACTAGAATAGACAAATAAATGATTTCCCTAATTTCAAAAAGATAGTACAGAAGTGAAGATTTTACTGTGATGTCAGCCCTTTTAACCTGAGGAAACACTGGCCACATGAGTTGAATGAATTTGAAGGGGCTTGGCCATGTCCATAAGGTCACTGAAACTGAGGAGACCTGGTCAGCTCAGAAAATCTGAGAAGTAGCTTACCAGCTTCTTTACTGGAGCCTGTCCTGGTACATACTCAGTTTTACAGAGTTTATTCTACAGAACAAAATACACATCCTTGAATATCTCTATTGTGTTCTCCAGGAGAACTGACCAGGAGGGTTCTGGTCAAGGTTGCTACATGGACTGCTCTGAAAAATGCCAAAAGAATAGTTATCAGAAACTTGAAGTTTGCCCATTTCTTACTTTCTGAAAAATAGGCTTTTCTCATGCAAAAAAAAAAAAAAAGTGGGAAAAACTGCAATAGACACTGGCTTGGTTTACATGTCTACTCTAAGACAAATCACTCTTTCCAGAGGGTAAGAGAGAGTTAGCACTGAGGTTATACTCCTTTTAAGACCATCCTGGAGAGAATGATGGAGAAAGTATAGCTCCCTGACAGCAGAACGTCTGGGCAGAAAAACAAACAAGTCAGAAGAGACACTGGAAATAAACAAGAGCTCAAAGTACATAGACAGTGTGATGGACTATTTGCTAAAGACAGGAATTTCACTTACACTGGAGAATAACCATTTGGATATATACACTGCATTTATTCAGGGTCTAAGTTATATATATACATATATACATATATTCAATGGACTTCTTTTTAAATAAACCAATTTCACTCTTTTTTCTCCCTAATAGAATTGAAAGACACTCTCAAAATTCTGTTATTTATCAACTACAAAGAATTTTATACACATTAAATAGATGAGTTTTTGATATTATCTTGGTATTCAGTCCATTATGTATTGAGAGTAAAAAAAGTTTTGATTTGTCTACTGAACTCATGTAAGCATGAGTTTGTTTTCTCAATGGTTTTTGTATTTCTAGAAAAGAGAACACATACATACCTTCTAAAGCTGTGACTGGAGAATTTACACTGAGCATTAAGCATGTTTAGAAATCAAGGATGGCAGTAATTGTATCTAGAAATGGTTCTGGCACACTTTCATAAACTCTTAAACTTAAGCACTTAAATCTTTATAATCATTAGGTGTCACTTTAGGAAAAAACACATATAAAACTACCAAAATGAATGATAACAAAAGGAAAACTTTTAAGGGTACTTGACAGTTTTGAAATACGATGCTGCATTCATAGCAGTTAGCTCTGAAATCCTTAGGTACATTTTTTCCTTCTCCATTAGGTGGTAAAGGTCTCTTGCCTAGGAAAAAGGTAGCAGAAAAACTCATTGAACTATCATCTTTAGCAGGTTTTTGAAGTACTTACCATGGCTTGGCATTGCTGGTAAATTTGAAGTTCACAGTTAGTATCTACTAAGTTGATAAATACTAGGAGAAAATAAGTAAAAAGAAATGAGTAGAAGTGTAAAAGCATGGGCTGGGGTTATGGTGCAGTGGTAGCGTGCTTGCCTAGCACGTGTGAGGCCCTGGGTTCGATCCTCAGCACCACATAAAAATAAAATAAAGATATTCTGTCCACTTACAACTAAAAAATAAGTATTTAAAAAAAAAAGAAGTGTAAAAGCATTTTATTTATGTCAATTAAAATGTTAAAGGTAAATGTGCTTATCTCTCAACTGATTTCTTTTTAACCTATCTCTTTCAGCATCTCTAGACAAATGAGTGGGAAGTGACATAGAGAAAAAGAAGGCCATTTAAATATTTAACATTTTATATTTCAGTGACTGACAAAACTAATCCCCTTCCCTATATTTTCTTCTTCTTCTTTCCATTTCTAATGAAAGGGCTATATAGAGCAGATAAAAATTTCATTAAGAATAAATTTCAAATGTTCTCACCATAAAAATATTAAGCATTGCAGGTGATGAATATATTAACTAGCTTGATTTAATTTTCCACAATGTATTCATAAAGCATAACAATACTTTGTACCCCATAAATGTATACAATTATAAATTATCGATTTAAAATTAGAAAAAGAAGCATCAATAGAATGTTACGGTTTTCGGTTTTGTGGAAGCAGGGACCTTAACTCTATGTTAATTGGTATCACTCATGAAATTTCTTCAAGACAAATATGTAAGCGATCCATTTTGATTAACAGTCTGAACCAATTTCTTGAGTCTTAATTTCAAGTAGTTAAAAAAATGTCTATGAGTGTTGATTACATGAAAGTGAAGATAGCAAAGAAACGATTTTTTTGTTGTTGTTGTTCGTGGGGGTTAGGAAACAAATGGTTCAGCAATTAAAATAAAAAATAGATGAAAATTTTTCTGAAAAGGAAGGGACTCTCTAGGGTGTTCAAGTGACAGGACATGGTCTCCACCAGTGTGAGTTTGACCTCTTCACCAGCACATGATGGTCAGAAGGAGCTCGCTCTCTTGTGTTCTGGATTTCAGTGGCACCTGGCATAACACAAAAGCATGGTATTATTTCACTAAAATGGACTCTTAGGTTTATTTACTCATCTTTCCTCCACTATATGGAAAGATCCACTTTCAACTCAGGAAGTGGATCATTTTCTTTATCCCAAGAGTATGATGGAACTCAGGTCTAGAAAGAGTTAAGAAGACCACCTGCATCCTAGATTAAATAAATATGTCAATTGTTAATATTAAGGAAATAATTGCTTATTCCTCATGGCTTTTATAATAAAGAAAATATCATCAGAACTACTATCTTGGTTCCAAAATTATGTTGTGGGCAATGGTAGTTCATTTATGAAACTGCAATTTATGTTAAATTAAGAGAATAAGGGAAGTGTTCATTGTCCATTTTTAATTAATACCAACTTTCTGTTTTGTGACTTGTGAAGAAGTTATATTTAAACAGTAATTTAAAAACCTCACAAATACCTACCTACATAGTCACAGAACCACACATAATAGATTAATTGTGTTTCAAATGGTACAATGGGATTTTCGTGATTGAAAATCTTTCTAAAGTCACTTTATCACTTTGGAAGCATAAGATAAACTATGTATAACTAAGTTTGTATTAAATATAATGTGTGATATATCTCAAAGCTATTATCCAGAAAAAAAATCTTACTTGCAAGATTAGTATGTCTCCTCCTACTCATGCACTTTTCAGTAATATTCTAATATTTTCTATGACTGCTTTGGGACCGCATAATCATTTCTGATTTTTAAATTGCTTAACAAGCCTTATTATGACTGTGTTTTCATATGTAAAGTAATCCATACTTTAAATGATAAAGATTGTATGTAATTAAAATCTCTTCTGTTATCTCCATCCTTTTGTGTTAAAAATACCTATGTCCAATAAGTAGATAAAAATATTATTCCTAAATTACCCTAGAAGTGTTGGTGAACAATTTAACAGATTACGTTCAGTTTTCTACTTCTATATTTATTGTGAAGACTTACTTATTTACTAAATAATCTCAATGAATTCCTGGGATGTGAAATTCCCTGAGCTCCATAACCTCGTGGACATTGTGCATAGTTAATGCACAATGATTAACTAATTAACTGCGAGGATTTTACACTAGAGGATGGAGGAAAATAAGGCATGAATGTATAAAATGTTAAGTGACATGGAAAGTAGTGAAGCCATAAATAATTACATGAGTAAATAATAAATGAAATGTAACAAGACAAATGTGGAGTAGCATAGGCAAAATGTTCTATTATTTCATTAAATCTGGGATTTTCACGTTCATATTTATGGAAGAAAAATGTAAACAGCATTAAGTACATATAAATTTTACAAAGTGCTATACTTGAAAACATGTTAGACATTTTTCTTTCACTAAAAAATTTGCCCAAGATCTTTTGATATTAATTTATTTAATAGTATAACTTTGTTGGAAGAAATTTCTCCAAATAATGTGGATGAAAGCTAATATGTACAATTGTTCATGATCACATCTTTAAACATTATAGAAAAGGCATACAAATACAAATTCCTGTAATTCTAAAATCCACACCATGCTCTTACTTCCCTGGCAAAATTTGAAGAGGTGAAATAAAAAAAAAAAAATAGAATAGTCAAGAAAAATAAAATCAGGACATATACACATATAAAACTACACACACTGAGTATTTTGCTAAGGCCTGTGTTGCATTCACTGACTAAAATTCAGGGTACAGTTACAGAAAATCATTCAATAAAAATTGGAAAAGTCAAGTAGTACAAATCAAGAGACAAAGTGGCCACCTTTAAACTAGCTGAGTGTGATGGTGTGGGTCTGTAATCCCAGAGATTTTGGAGGCTGAGGCTGGAGGATTACAAATTCAAGACCAACCTTAGCAATTTATTTATTTTTTTATTTTTTAGTTGTATATGGATACAATATCTTTATTTTATTTATTTTTATGTGGTGCTGAGGATCGAACCCAGTGCCTCACGCATGCGAGGCAAACGCTCTACCACTGAGCCACAATCCCAGCCCCCAACCTTAGCAATTTAGCAAGGTGCTAAGCAATTTAGCGAAATTCTGTCTCAAAACAAAAAATAAAACAAAACAAAAACAAAAGAAAGAAAGAAAATAAGGAAGGGAGGGAGGGAAAGAGGAAGTAAGAAAGAACTATAATACAAAGAGGAGATTAAAAAATGTATGGATCTACATAGGTAAAAAATTAATAAAATAAAATTTTTAAGTTAGCTCCAGATGGCAGAGCCACCACAGAAGACTAGGAAACTAGGTCAAGTGATGAGGGTAGATTTTAGAAGACTGAAAGGCAAGGCTAATTGTCATCAAGAGTTCAGGGTTAGTGAAGGAACTGAGTAAAGCACCCAAACACTGGCATCCAGGAATATCAGGTAAGTGTTCAGATGCTATGTGGAGAAACCTCACTTTCTAGCCTCTGTTATGTGGAGGACAAATACCACAAAAGAACTACTGGTGTCTCTGCACACCCCTCACTCCTTCCTCCAATGGAGCAAGGAAAACTATCTTATTTTCCCAGTGACTGCTATGGTTTGAAGATGGGTTGTCTCCAAAATCATGTGTTGATCCCCAATGTGGAAGTAATGAGAGGGTGAGAATTTTTACAGGAAATTGGTTCATGATGGGTGTAAACTTTGGCGATTCATGTAGTTCCCAAAAGTGTGTTACCATGAGAGAGAATTGATACAAAGTGTGTTTAACTTCTTTGCCTCTTTGTCTTGGTTTTTGTCTCTTCATGTGATCTCTTCTACATGAAATTACTTGCTCTCCTGTGTTTCTGCCATGCATGTAGCAACACAAAGTCATATGTTGGCACCATGCTCTAGTACTCCCAGCACGAATCAAAATAATCCTTTTTACTTTATAAATCACAGAGCCTCAATTATTTTGTTACAGCAATAAAATAGATAAAGCTTGTGGTATAATCCAGTTAGGAAGAAATACCCTAATGTGTTTTGCCTAGACCTTTCTATTTTAGAGCAAGAGGAAATTCCATGCAAAAAGAATATTTTCTGTGTTTAGTCCTCAGAAATAGTCTTATTGAGTTAATTTCTCTATAGATCCACGTTTTCTAATGTTGTGCATGACTAACAGAGCTGGTATTTTGATCTCCATCCAACTTCTGTATTTGAAGAAGACAGATAAAATTTATTGACTTCATTTAATTCCAATCATGGAATTCATATGACAATGATGTTGTGGCCTTAGCCAGGACTATGGTATGAGATGAAAGTGACAATTGTCTGAAAACTGTTGATATTTTACATGTTATGCATTTCTTTACAAAAAACTGCTCTTATGCATTAATTTTACATATTTTACCTTGATTTCAAAATAATCATAAAAGGTCAGCTGGGTAGGAACAGAAATTTGCTAAGATAACATTTTTGCCAAATACGTGAACTATTTAAAAATATTTGCTGTTTCCTCAGTAGATTAAACCATGATCATTGCTATTCTACTTTGGTAGAGTGGTTGAGAAATGAAACAACAAAGGCATATGAGATAAAGCTTCCATTTTATTTTAATAAAGCTGGTTGGGAAGATATGGCAGCTCTCTACTCATATGAAATTGGAGTTTTCAGTAATTCACCTCTAAATCAGAACGACCTATCTACTAATTAGCAAACTGGAGAACCACAGGCTCTCCCCTGGAAGACAGAGTCTTATCTTGTCAAAGAAGACAAACACATCCTTATTGCAGTCAAATGAGGATATAGAACCCAGAAAAACATGCTTGAGGCCGCACAACTTCACCGAGTGAGGTGCCAAAGCAGTGGCATCAAGAATCATATTTATCTGGTTGTTTATTAGTTCTTAGCCAAAGTCTTCTCCATTGGAGAGGAGGGAGATCTGATCAAAACTCACCTTTCCCAGATGGAGGAGAGCTTGGAGCTGAGCAAAGCTGGGAAGGTTCTTCTCATAACCTTTTGTTCTTATTCTCCTTTGGGTCAGGGTAGAAAGCCTCTGTCAACCTTAATCCTGTGGAGGACGGTAATATGTTCCTTCCACTAATAGAGTTGGTGGAAACTCCAAGTTGGTGCTCTCTTCTGCCCACTCTCTGTTAACCCCGAATTTTTCACACACTGGAAGCCAATTGTTTCCACTCTCATCTATTTAAATCCAGCAATTTCTTAACCCTGTGGCCATAGTTATGCTCATGTCAGTCACTGCTGCTTTGGATCAGGCCATATCCACCAGTCCCCGGTCATGTCATGAACATTCTTCAGGGTCTAGACTGCAGATCAACCCACAACCCTAGCAGTTTACTTTAGAAAGAGTAAATTTGAAAGTGATCAAAGCCTACATCTTATTGCAGATTGATGTGATTTGCAATGCCAGCCTTTGTACTATTTTTCTTTCTCTTTTTTAAAGTTTGGGAGTACATGAGAGAGGGTGGATGAAGCTCTTTGCCATTAAGACTGCAGTGATAATGATGTAGTGAACAGCATTGTTTAGACAGTAAAAATGTATATGAAGCAAGGATTCAGAATATAATTTCTAAATGAGTTATCTGGCTTAATAGTTCAAAGACTAAAAGTGGCTTAAAGATGTGAGAAGTAAATTTGTGGTTCTCAAGACAGCAGTCATGGCTAGGAAACAGTGTTACAAAGAATATTTTGCTTTCCAACTTGGAATGTTATGGGTCTTGGTGACATTTCTATCCCTGATATGAGGTTTGAACACATCCTGAAGTAAGAAGAAAAGTTACAGTAATCATAATTATATAGTTTTTTATATCTTAAATGTTGTAGGAAACTTATTTGCCAACTCTATTCCAGATGGAGTGCATATCGTTTAAAAAAATTAAAATGCAAATCCATGAAGCTTAGAAAAAATAGACTTATATTTTGGTTTAGGATTAATGTATTGGGAGATTTCCAAAAGAAATAGTTGAATCTTTATCATTTAGCATATCCATGATTTCCTTCCATATATCCATTTTCAGTTTGCTCAAAATTCAATTTTGCCAATCAAATAACTGACTAAGTTGATAAAAGCCTACATTCATCTAATGTAATTAAACACAATGCCAGGTTTTTTCTTATTTATTATTATTGGTGCATTATAATTATACATTATAGTGGAATTCATTATACCATATTCATAAATGCACATAATTTGATCAATGCCAGGTTTTTAACCATAGTTTCTAATTTATATTCTAATTGTTCTTTCCAGAATTCCAAACAGTAATTAAATGTTGATACTATCTCTATGAACATAGCACATTGACTATGGATGAGAAAGAAGTTTGTACTTTAGAAAATATGCCAGTGGCAGAATATTTTTCGATCACCTTCCTGAGGCCAAAATAAATTTTTTACAAAAAAATCATTCATTACGTTGGGTAGAAGAGGGTTGTAGTTCTACAAAGAATCAGTCAGTTTTATTTTTAGTCTTCCTGGGAAAGCTTAATGCTGGAATAATAAGAAATAAGGAATAGTAATAAGATCTGCATGAGGATGGCTAAATACTGATGGCTTTCTCCCTTGTCTGTCTTTCTCCTCATGGCTTTCTCCCATGAGGGTCCTCTGGCTCCTGAGTCTGTTGCGTCCTTCTCAGCAGGAGAAATGGGAATGTAATGCAAAAGTCAGGGCCCTGGTTACCTGTGCTGGTCAGAACTATACCTGAAGGAGACAGAGACAAGACAGGGATGGGCTCATAGAGCACCCAGGTACTATAAACTATTAATTGATCCCACCCATTGAGTAAGATCTCCTCTGCGTGTACTACTCAAACCACTCGCATTCACCTGGATTTTCCATCAAGATAGAACTATTTGGATCCATTCTGTTTCAAGTAATTATTTGCTTCATTTCCTTATATTTTTAAGCATGAGGTCATGTTGTTTTTTTTTTTTTTTTTTTTTGGAACTTTTGCAACTAGTGACTGCCATTTTAGTCTGTCGTCTTTGGTTACCTCCAGTTGCATGCTCAACTTCAATCTTGCTTTTGAAATGAAATAAAATTAAAATTCTACAGTTGTTTCTTCTTTTTCTTTCCTATTTCTTTCAATGTCTGACTGAATGTCCCATGGAACATGATTTTTCTAAATTCATTGATTTCATGCACAGTAGTTCTGTAATTAAATGTAAAACACGCAGGATATATTTCCCTTCTAAAAAATTTTTGAAAGAGTTTCTCTTTCGCTGTCAAAATCCCCTCCCTTCCAAATTCCCTTTTCATGCATCCTAGAATATTTTGACTAGACTTCATTTAAAGTTTTGTTACAGCTGATGAGACCTGGGAATTAGAGTTCACATACGTTTGAATTTGGGGAGCAATCTCCTGTGATTAGTCTGTGTGGGAGATTAATATAAATGGAGAAATAAAAACACATGGAGCTGGAACTTTGAGGGTCTGGAAGGTCAGATGGTAAGATCAGCTTCATCATGGAAGCAATGTGGAAAGTGGTTTTTAAGGCAGAGGAATAAAGCTCCAAGATTTATTTAATGAAGTATTTATTTGGAAACTAGAGAGAGACTGATGTAAACAGCAAGTGGGAAGATGGACCACACACAGGTACTTCCAAGGTCTTGATATCATAGTCTGCTCAATGATATGTGCTAAATGTTCATTACACATTTACTTAATCTTAAGTGTTAATCATGACCTATCTTCATGCCAGATGGTCTAGAAAAATGAAAAAAGACACAACCATTAACTAATTACAATGAATAGTTGTTTTTAGAAGCCAGTTATGTGGCCAGATGCCATTCTTGATATAAGAATTTATTCCTTCACTAGTTACTCAGGAAATATTTACAAAATGTCTACTATTAGTCAGGCCTTGTACTGGCCAATGGTGATAGGGAATGAAATAGATGATAGAAGTAACAAAATTGCACAAATAGAGAAATTGTTTTCTGAAATTTCCCTGAAATTTTTCATGTTTTCAGTAACATATCAGATAATTGTTATTTATAAATTGTAAATTCTCATATTAAAACATACGGATACGCTAGATGAAATGAGCAGTTAAAAGTACAAAGGCAATTCGACTCTGCAAGGATGTGCTATAGTACCTGAGATAGAAAACTTAGAACTAAAGGCTTCTTTTTCTAAGACAGACTGGACATAGGTTTTTCTATTCCTCTAAGGGCAACCAAAAAACCCTGCTATACATAAACCATTCCATACATATTTATCCCAAACATGAGAAGATTTTAGAGAAACTTCGTGGTTGTAAAACAACACTGGGGTGAGCTTTCAGGATTTTTTCATTTTTCTTTTTTGGCCTCATATATCCTAAAGAAGCTCCTTTTTTTTTTTTTTTTTTTTGTTGTACTGGAGATTGAACTCAGGGGCACTTGACCACTGAGCCACATCCCCAGCCCTATTTTGTGTTTTATGTAGAGATAGGGTCTCACTGAGTTGCTTAGCGCCTCGCCGTTGCTGAGGCTGGCTTTGAGCTCGTGATTCTCCTGTCTTAGCCTCCCAAAGTGCTGGGATTACAGGCGTGCGCCCCTGCACTCGGCTAAGAAGCCCTTTTAACAGCAAAAGCAAAACCGGTAGGCACAGAAATGAACAGCTCCAGGGAAATCCTAAGGAAGTCAGAAAATTTCTAAGCAGTAACAAATGGATTGCAACCTATCATCATAACAACCATTACTACAACCACAACTAGAATTCTGTTGTTCCTCTCAGCCAGCAAACCCTGAGTGGGCCTAGAATTCCAACCTTACCAGGCTGTAATGAGGAACCCAGTCTCCTCAAAGACTACCGATTTTAGAGATTCGTAGGGGGAAAATTTAGCAGAGTAATAGAAACATAAAAGGATGAAAGAAAAACCCAAACAATTTAGAAGTAGATCTATACAAACATGACCACTTGATTTTTTGTTCTTTGTTTTTTGGTACCAGGAATTGAACCCAGGGGCAATAAACCACTGAGCCACATCCCCAGCCCTTCTTTGTATTTTATTTAGAAACAGGGTCTCACTGAGTTGCTTAGGTCCTCGTTAAATTGCTGAGGCTGGCTTTGAACTTGCAATCCTCTTGCCTCAGTCTCCTGAGCTGCTGGAATTATAGGCATATGCTACTGTGCCGAGCGGACCACTTAATTTTTGGGGGTGGGGTGGGGTATTTGAGTAAGAGTTATTACCTGGAGGGAAATAGCCTTTCCAATAAGTGACATACATAAGCAAAAAAAATGAACATTGATCTTAATCTCACAGATTATATGTTAAGTAACTTAAAACGTATCACTTACTAAAATGTTGAATATATGGACACTAAAAATTTAGGAAAAGAAAGAAATGGAAGACTATTATCAGGGCCTAGGGCTAGGAAAGGAGTTCTTAGATTTTATACCAAAGGAATGATTCATAAAAGAAAACATTTGACAAAATGACTCCCCCCCCCAAAAAATACCAAAAAATATGGAAAGCAATATTGAGAGTCTTCAGAAAACTTGGAATGGAGCCATCATTTGATCCAGCTATCTCATTTCTTGGGTTATACCCAAAGGACTTAAAATCAGCATATGACAGTGATGTAGCCACATCAATGGTTATAGCAGCTCAACTCAGAATAGCTAAACTATGGAACCAACCCAGGAGCCCTTCAACATATGAATGGATTAAAAAAAATGTGATACACACACACACACACACACACACACACACACACATACACGATGGAACATTATTCAACCTTAAAGAAGAATGAAATTATGGCATTTGCCAGTAAATGGATGGAGGTAGAGAATATCATACTAAATGAAATAAGCCAATCCCCCTGAAAAAACAAAGGCCGAATGTTTTCTCTGATATGTATATGCTAATTCACAATAAGGGGTTCTGTGGAAGAATTGGAGAATAGAGTTACTTTAGATTACGTAGAGGGAATGAAGAGAGGAGGGGGTATGGGGTGAGGAAGGATAGTAGAATAAAGCAGACATTATTACCTTAGGTACACAACCAATGTGATTCTACAACATGTATAACCAGAAAAGTGAGAAATTATACTCCATTTATGTATGATATATCACAGTGCATGAATGTGTTCTACTGACATGTATAACTAATTAGAACAAATAAAAATAATTTTAAAAAATATCAAAAAATAAAAATGGAAAAGAAAAAAAAGCCGAGGACAGGATCTGCCAGGTGTGTGCATAGAACTCAATTTCACACCTACACAAGTATAACGAACAAAAAAGCTCAACTGGTCAATATTGTGTTAATGACTATATAAGCAGCAATTTTCCAGATTAAAAAAAAAAGCAATATTGTACCATAACTAGGAAAAAATATGCAAATAGAAACATGTAGAAATGCCAGCAATGGTAGTAGCCATCAAAATTTAAATAGTTTCACAGATATGTTCAATTATCAAAATTAAACCATAAAATATTAGGAAAAAAAACCTTAAAATAAAAATTTAAATACAAGAGATGAAAATTTAATTATTTCGTTTGAAAAAATGTTCACTAGCTCTGTTTAAAAACAGAATAGACACTATCAAAAATCAGTGAACTTTGTGATATAAGAAAATGAACTAAAAAATCTTCAGAATTATGGAATCTGTGGGCCAGAATCAAGTCATTTGATGCATTTAAAAGCAATGTACCAGATAGGATACATGTATAGGTGGAAGGATTTGATAAACCTGCACAGTTAAATTTTAGTGGTAAAAAGGAAGGGAATATCAATACATAAATGGATTGGGGGAATCTTACATGTGTACTGCTAAGTGAAAGAAGGTTGCCATGTTCAGCAACTGCAAGTGAGAGGGAGGGAGGGAGCGGCAGATACTTGGAGCCTTTCTAGGGCAGTGGAATAATAATATAATGGATAGTATATGTCATTATACTTTTGTTGGAAGACAGAAATGTAATATAAAGAGTGAATTATATTGTAAACTATGAATTTTGGTTAATAATAATGATTTGATATTATGTCAAATGTTCCAAATTTAAGCAAGAAATTAATTACAGGGGACACAGTGTGTGAGAGAAGAGGTTGAGGGGTTACATGGGAACTCCCTGAACTTTTTCTTTTTGAACTAGGGATTGAACCCAGGATTGCTTAACCACTGAGCCAAATGTCCAGCTGCTTTTATTTTTTATTTTGAGACAAGATCTCACTAAATTGCTGAGGCTGGCTTTGAACTTGCAATCCTCCTGCCTCAGCCTCCAGAGAGATGTTGGGATTAAAGGCTGAGCCACCAAGCCAGGCCTTCTTGTATTTTCTGCTCAACTCTGCAGATCTAAAACACCTCAAATATTTACTAATTTAAAAAAATTATCAGCACCATCAAAAGGTTAGTTTTTGAAACTGATTATCTTCTTCTTTAGTTTATAGTTTTCTTCATCATTCTGTACATAGAAACATTAAATTTGTAATTAAATTCAATGTTATTTTCAGCAAATATGATAAAGAATCCTTTTAAATACTGTTCTGCTAATTTATAGTATTATTTTAAAAACTATACTACTTCATTTAAGAAGTTGTCAAACATTAATGCTTCTCAGTACTTCAGGTTGAGCTTGATAGTTCACATTAAGCGACAGTTAATGTCTAATACAAAACAGAAGCTATTAAGGAAGAAAAATTCTTTGGTATATTTGTAAAGGAATCTTTAAGTTACAAGGTTTTTGGCATCCTAGGAGTTCAAAACATTGTATGTTTTTGAAGACTTGTTAGTTAACAGAAGCTCAAATTTCTCCATATATGTCACATAAAGATTTATTCCCCTCTTAAATTACAAGTTTTGCTAAAAAGAAAGCACAATTTCTAATAGATGGGAATCTTACACACACACACACACACACACACACACACGCACACACACACATAATATATATTATGAATATGGGTTTACATTTCCCTGATCATTATCTCTCTCTCTCTCTTTCTCCCTCCCCTCTCTCTATATACACACACACACACACACATATATATAATCACAAATATTTTGTCAATAAAACCAAAAAATAAATGAATAAACACTTAACAAATAACAGTTGCATTTAATTGCAACTCACCCTTCTAGATAACCTTCAGTCCAGATCAGTTTCTTTCCCTTTCTCTGCCTTTCATCACATTACCCTTGATCCACTTTAAAGAATATAAGCCAGACATGTTTGTAGACTATTCCTCTGTTTGGGTTTACCTGATGTTTACTCATGACTAGACTCAAGGATTGCGTTCTTTTTAGAA
Organism: Geosciurus inauris; assembly: GCA_004024805.1. Lineage (NCBI taxonomy): Eukaryota > Metazoa > Chordata > Mammalia > Rodentia > Sciuridae > Geosciurus > Geosciurus inauris. The sequence goes on from PVHX01003333.1 coordinate 57,626, forward strand.
TGTTACAAAAATGATTTTATGTTCTTCTGGGTCAAGACCTATCTGAAAGGGCAGAGTCTTATGACCTACATTCAAACAAGATAGGTGTGAGAATTTCTTTATGGCCAATGCTTACATAGAGAGAAAGAGGAAAGTTTGAATAACCTTTTTAGGTTTTATGGCTGGCACTGGGCAAAGGAGTCCTGGTCTATGGCCTCAATTGGGGGAGAGGAATTCTAGTTTCCCCGGCTTGCCTGGGGGAGCAAGGGTGAGAACAGGGAGAGCAGAAGGTCAGAGTCAAACTTGATTCAGAGACCTTCACTTTGGGTATTGTTTCTGAGCTTTTGTAATACCCAGGTGTAAATGATGTCTGCCTGCCACTCCTTAATGTTAATCTTGATGTCCATTTTCTCTACAATATAGTTATTATTTGTTGTGCTTGTAATTATATATGTATAATCTTACATATATATATAAATATATATAAAATATGAGGTCCAGTGGAAACAAATAGACACTGCAGTTTTACTCTTTTCCTATGTTTCTACTCATCTTGAATTCACCTAATGCACTACAGTCACTGTTTGTTTCTCCTTATTACAATAATGACTTAATGTTATCAACTCTTCACTTGCAATAGACTGAGAGACCCAAAAGACATATATCAAACTGCATTTCATGCTTTCTTTGGATTATCTTAGTATTGCTTTGAAACATCTTTCAGAATCTCTCTCCTTTTGCTTACACAACAGTAAACAAATAACCAAAAGTGGTCTCTGAAAGATTAGTTGCATGTTTGCAATGCTGTGAATACCCATCTCCCTGAGGGAGAATGGAGCTAACAGTTGAGCACTTGTTTTGAGTTCTGAGGATATGTGCAAAATATACTGCCTTGACTGCATCCAATACACAGCCTTCTGTATAACTTTCCTTTACCTTAATTCTTTGATGTTGCCAAACTCTTAAAATGTGTGTGTATGTACATGTATATACACACATACATGCACACTCATTTCAAAACAAGAAAATAAAAAAATTATTAAGATTAAATAAAATTATTATATTATAACATACATCCAATATGTGCACATTAAAATTATGTTACCAACTAACAAACTTAATGAAAACTTATTTCTCCAGGATCTTTTCAAATTCTATTACCCTATAGTGCAGAAAATAGGTTCAGTACTTGTAGACATAAGTAATTCTTTATTTTGAGGTTTCCACTTGCAAAATAATATGACCTTTACTCTTTGATTTTCTGAATCTTAAATACAAATCAATAGTTGTAAATTTCTCTAGAAGAACACTGATAGTTGGAAAAGCATAATTTTAAGTAGGCATTTGGCAGTGATTGAGTTGGAGATAAGGATATTCTTGCTTTGAAATTTCATGTTTTCATAGTCAATTCAAAGTCATGCATGTTCTTACTCTTGCTGTTATACAGACTGGTAGATTAAGCTGAACAATGGGTGGTAATTGATGAATGCTGATAACTCAGGGTAATATCTATAATGAGGCACATATCTCCATCTGGCTAGGATAAGAGAAATGTCTGCAGCATTTTAAAATGAGACAGACAAAAATGAGCTCTTTTAGAAGTCCCTCATTAAAGAAATTGATATTCAGGTACAGTTCTTCATTCTTGATGTAGGTCCTAAAGGAGTGTACGTGGAAAAATCTGAAATAAACTCATATCTGATGACACAATAGAATCACCTATAGAAATTGTGAAAAATCAATTCATGAGTTCAATTCCCCAACCATCTGGGAGGTCTCAGGCCAATTATTTGCAGTTTTAAATTTTTTCAAGTGATTATAATTGCAGCTAGATTAAAACTATTGGTCCAAGTTTAGGAAATTAAATAGAAAATCATTCAGGACAGACTGTTCATAGGGAAAGATGTCATAACTTGGAGAATAAGAGTGCATTCCAAATATTATCTTGACATCTGTGAATCTCAGATAAATTTGGCATCATGGAAACTCAGGGCTAATATTAAAATCTACTTTTCTCTGGGAAACTGATTCACTCTTCAGGAATCCTAATGGGAACAAGATTAGAGACATTGGGCAAGGTGCAAGCTAGGAGCTAATGTCTGCAGGCCACTTAGAATTTAAACTCATGCATGGGTTCTGATGTAAACAGCAAGAGCAAGGTAGATGCCAATATCAAGTAGCAAGAGAAGCTCAGTGAAGTCTATTGTCAGATAGAGAAAAGACCAGGACTAAAAAAAAAGACTTTCTATACCAGAGTCAATATTATGTGCATATTATTGTGTCATCTCCGAGTAAGGTGCCACTGAGGATCTGTCATGATCTAGTCTTTTCAGTGCATCTTACAAGTCAGAAGTCTGTATTTTTTAGAAAGATGCTAAAACAGACTTTATGCAAGGGATGCCATGGCAGTGAGCATAAGCACACACCGAATGTAAACTAAGGTCCATGACTTAATTTTAAAATTTAAAATTTTAAACAACTAGAATAGATTTAGAGTATAGAAAAATTGAGAAGTTAAAGTTTCCATATATCCTGCACCCAGTTTTCTCTAAGTTAGGCATGTTTTATAATAGCAAAAATATATATATTTCAAAAGTCATGAACAAATATTTTTCAATTACTGACTAAATTCTATGGATTTTTCAGATTTCCTTGATTTTTACCAATTTTCTTTTCCTGTCCTAAAGTCACATCCAGGATACCACATTTCATTTAATTAGCATGCTTTCTTAGGTTCCACTTCATTGTGACAGTTTTCAGATTTTCCTGATATGGGGTGGCATGGGCAGATTTTAGGAGTACTGGTTATATATTTTGTAAAATACCTGTCAGCTTGGATTTGTATGATTTTTCTCCCCAGGATTAGAGGAAGGTTATAGGATTTTGTGAAGACCACAGGCATTGATTTCCATTATTACCACAAAGTTTGAAGGATATATACTTTTGACAAGTTATTATTGTGTTATTAACCTTGTCCACAAAGCTAAGGAAATGTTTATAGGATTTATCTATGTAAAGTTACTCTCATTACTCTTTTTTCATATCATAATATTTATAGGAAAGTAATTGTGTTCAGTACACATCTTCTGAAGAAGGCATCTGCTCCACCTCTTGGGTAAGAATGTTCATAATAATTGTTTATAGTTCTACTTGGGATATTTATGAAATGATGTCCATATATTTGTGCATTTTCTCATTTATTTTTGCCGGTATGGATTAATGAATTTATTTTATACACTGGGTTATAATCTGGTACTACTTTATTTTGCTGATCACATTGTTCTTATTGGAAGCTCTTTTATCTGGCTTTTGCAGCCCTTTGGCACACTCTATCCTTGATTATTTTAAGTATTTTTTTACTTTCTGGCACTACAATGGGTCCATGCTCATCTTGTACATTTTCTTTTTCAGGATCAACCAACCACTTCTTCAAGGAAGCCTGGTGTGTGCTATTGGAAAACAGTATTATAAACCGAGCTCTAGGCACTATGCTACTCATCGAGGAAATAACTGATGAGAAGACTTAGCTAACAGCCTCAGTATTTAACGCACACTGACCATTTAACTATAAATACTATTATATGTAACCATCTGTATAGGTGTTCCATGAGTTCATGCTGAAGTCTCCAACTTAAGTGTATCATTCTAGCATTTTTCCCTTGCTTGTTTGTAACTTCATCCTCCACCAGTAAAAATTATATTTCCCACCATTTTTCATTCTTTTACTTTCTATATGTATAACAGAAATTAACAATGAAATAAAAATGTATATAATATATAACAATATATTACACATATCAATAATATATTATACACATATGTGTATATATTTATCAGAAATTTTAACCCATATTCCTAGTATTGATTTTATCTTAAATTTATTTGACTGGTTACTAAAGTGAATGTGTTCAAAATACAGACCTTTAGTCCTAATGTCACTAAACTGAATTTAAGTTTTTCAAAGAAAGTTCCAGCCGTTATAATTATTTATATTCACAAATTCTTTAAGAACAATTTTGTTTCTTTAGAAAAAACAGAATTAAAAATATTCTGAATGAATAGCACTTAAGGTGAAAAAAATCTAACATATTAAAACATCCAATAGCTTGGTCTAATAGAAAATATTTTTCAAAATTTTATTCCATAGAATCTTGGTAACAAGGAACAAAAACTAATTTAAGTTTTCCTGGTTATTAAATGAAACTTGTTACCTTAAGCAGTACAATGGACAAGGACATGCATGAATCAAACTCAGAAGACAGTCCTCTCCTTTGGGGATCTATTTCCATGACAGAAGTTATAGTTACCTGTAATCCAAGGCTCATATACTCAGATACTTTTCATCAGAAAAGATCAGAGTTATACCTGCTTTAATTTAGATTGAAGTCATTCTGCATAGGCACCTGATGTTCCTGGTTTGAGGTATCTGTCAGCTCTTGGGATCAATCACCATAGGCATAAATATGAATTACTATGCCCAATAAGGGTATAAAAGCATTGCACTGTGTTAATTCTAATACAGAAGAGTAAAGTCTTAAAATAACTTTAATGGAGAAAAATAAATTCTTATTTTCTATGTAAAATATATTTTGTCACATTTTATTTTGTTAAAATAGCATTAATCAAGAAAAAATATATGTAAAATAATTAAGAAAAGTGAACTTAAGTACTCAAAGAACAGTCTCAGAGACTGTAAAAAATACAGAAATTAATACATGTAAAAAGTAACATTTGTTGGTAAGAACATGAATATTATTAAAGGAAGACAAAATGAATTGAACTTAAAAATGATCACTTTAATCCATTGTTTATGTATGTTGATTATGCTATTGCTCAGCTGGAAAAATAATTTAAGACTTATAAAATACAGTTGTAAAGTGTATTATTATGTGAAAATAATTGCATCTGTTAGAATCTTTATTTTAAAGTTGAAATCATGCCTGAGTGTGTTAAGGTTTTTGGCAAGAAGTGATTCTCATGGCTGGTAGGAAATGGTAGACCTTAGAAGTTGCTTCTTTTAATCATATAGATAACTGAACATATAGGACAAAAGAAAAAAAGGAAATATGATACACTCACACACAGGCACACACAATTCACTTATTATAATTGCTACATGATAATAATCTTTACTCTCAACACCTCATGAAAAACTCAGAAAATACAACTCAGATGCAACTGTCAGATTAGTGGAAAGAGAAAGGAAAAGGGGAGAATGGGTGGTAGAAAGCTGCATGCTTCATATTTGCAACACACAGGAAGCAATATAAACAAATATAATGAAAATGGGGGGTTCAAAGGGGAGAAGTGTTGCTGACTCCAGATTACCATGAGAAATATACTCCAACCATCAAACAGCACCAAACTGAAAATACAGGGAGATCTACCCTCAGTCCAAGATATAGCAGGAGCCAGATAATGAGACTGAGATTGTTCACATTAGCATAGCACTCCCTAAAACTTGAAAAGCAGTTTCTCACAGCATGCAAAGCAAGTGACTTTACTATTTACTGGAAAGGGCTCTACTTGATTATATTTTTCCAGTCAACTATAAGCAGGATTTTAAAAATTCTAGATGCTACTGTCATAGAAAGAAAGAAAGAAAGAAAGAAAGAAAGAAAGAAAGAAAGAAAGAAAGGAAGGAAGGAAGGAAGGAAGGAAGGAAGGAAGGAAGGAAGGAAGGAAGGAAGGAAGGAAGGAAGAATACTGCCAAGTTAAAGCACACACTCAAATTGCAGAGATGAAGCATCAATTTCAGGAAAAATAATGCTTACCAAAATGAGAAGAAAATTTTGGGAATCAGTGCATTAGATTCACAATTAAGTGCAAGAAAGCATGTATGATAAAATAGAAGGCATAAGATAAAATGATCAAATGACTAATTTTATGGAAAATAGGCTAGTATAAGTTGGGGCATCTAATAAAGGAAGGGAGAAAGGAGATCATGAAAATATTTTTAAGGAGAATAAAATTTTAATTAATTTTCAGACACCATAGTTTAGAATTTATTCAATAGACAACAAAAGGAGAGATATGGTAAACAAAATCAAGCAGCTAGGCTCTATGAAAGAAGAAATTATATTTAAAAAAAAAGAAATGAAGTAGCAGGGAAGAAAAGATATTGGCTCTCACTTCATTCCAAGCACCAAAATGTAAGAATTTTAGTGGCCTTCAAAACATCCCACTGCTCCCCTTCTTTAAACACCATATCTCTTTTTTTCCATCTCCTCAACTGTCTCAGGGTGTTATTCTCAGTCATTAACTGTGGGGGTTTCTCAGGCCCTGTTCTCTGGCATATTATCCCTTGTGACCAGCCATCTTATCCCATAACTTCAACCACCAAAGTGTACTATGTGAGCTGATATTAACACCCCCAACAGTGAACACCAATCGGGTCCCCAGAATGGTACTAAGTGCTTATTAAAAATTCCTTTTTAGTAGAGTTGAGCACTTTCCTAGCATAGGGGTAGCCCTGGGTTTGAACCTCAACAGTGGAGAAAAAAAATCTGTTTGGACATTTCCTACACACATTAAACATTTTCAAAAATAAATTCATTTTCTTTCCTGAAACACGCTTCTCCTTATTTCTCTTCCAATATATTGCTCTTTCAATAAATGAGCACAATGATGTGTGTGAATCATTTATAGAAATGAATTACACACACACGCACACGCGCACACACACATACACACACCCCTCACAGGAGAAAGTATATTCTCCCTAATTTTCAACTGAAACATTTTTAGCACAATGTACTCAAATCACTGTGGCAGTAGTGTACACTGTCCCTGGAGATTCATAATATGAAAACTAAGACAAACTCACAGCTCTGTACACTCCTCAATCCCAAGAAGGTGTGAACATTGATATCTGTTATTGTCTTCAGATGTGACTATTTCCAAAGTCTTCTTATATGATCAGGTTTGGAAAAGAATCCTAAAGCTTTTCAAATTTAAACACTTAATTAGAAAAATCACATTTTCTCTTGGAATTTGCTAGAGTTGCTTTTTAGCCAATCATACTTAAAATAGTGCTTCTATAATGATAGCTCTTTAATTTATATTATTTATTAATTTGCAGTACTGGGTGTTGAAACCAAGGATACTCTACCACTAAGATACATTCCCAGTCCATTTTATTTATTTATTTATATTTTGGAACAGGTTCTTACTAAGTTGCCTAGTCTGGCCTCAAAATTGCAATTCTCCTGCCTCAGCCCTCTGAGTTGCTGAGATTACAAGTGTGAACTACCATACCTGGCTAATTATTTTTAATACATAGCTCATTTATAGTGAAATGTGTATAGAACAGTATAGTAACAGCTCAGTTTATTTCACAATTCTGTGATTTTAAAATCTGTCTGAACCTCTTGAAATTATGGAGTGTTAGCTTTCACAGTAATCAGAAAAACCTATCTATGTTCTTGGCTACAAAAGGACATCTTCAAGAGCGTTTCAATCAAAAAATAGAAAGAACATTTAGGGGAGATAGAGGGAAAGTGCCTGAGACCCGAGATCAGAAAATGTTTTCATCATCGCCTGCTCAATGATGTCATTATAGAGTGTGGTAACTCTTAGCTTAAGAAACTCCATTTATCTGGGCTGTCAGCCACCTTATCTTTAGCCCAAACATGAACATACTTAATTTTTACAAAGAGTCGAGGTCATCTGGACCTACGTTTCAGATAAAAAACAACTCCAGGATGCTTGTCAAACCCAGGATGCTTACTAAACAATATTACAATCTATTTCCCAAACGTAGGGTGGGCTTAGCTAACTGCAATTTCTGCTTCTGTATTGTTGGCTTACTTCCATTGGCTAAAAGGAGAAAACGTCATAGCGCCTGACTCTGTTTTCTTTTGCTGTATAATCTGTAAGTTAAACCAAGTCGGGGGCTGCAACTTTGAATTGGCTCTAATTGGCTTTGCAGTCCCGCCCAATGAAAAATAAACCTTTAACAATGAATCTATGAGTTTGTTGTTTCTTGCTGATTGGGTATAACAGAGAAGTCTGTGACTTTCTGAACCTAGAACTCCCTTTCACTACACCTCAGTTAGTTTGTTTCACAAATATGAAAACTTCCTCCAATTGTGAAGACACTTTTTTCCTCTTTATTTATTTGAATCTGTAATTGTATCTATAATGTCTGTCCTTTGTCCTCTGGCCCCTTCTAGTCAGCTAATTTGCTGATTCAGTCCTTCATGGCAGAAGATGCTCTGAGATGCCAAAAATCTCTCACTAAAAATGATCCCCAGACCATCAGAAGGGAAAAACTTCACTCATCTCCCTAACCTGATTCTTGCCATAACAATTTGCTAAGCGTTAATTGGATAATTGAGATGTTCAGACAAATGTTTCTTGTCAGATTCATCAGAAACTATTTTGAAAATGACTTTTAATTTTTGAAAATTAATAGATACTTAATTTCAGGTTTTAGGAGTTCTGATTGCCTTTAAGATTTTGATAAGATTCATATATTTTGTCAATATTTGCATCCAAGAAGTATCATTAACTTTTGGCATCAAACGTATTTTTAAGATTCTCATAAAATCTGCTTATAAACAAAAATTGATATAATATGATCAGGATTAAATAGACAAAAAAGCCATACCATTAATATGACTCATGTACATATTTAAATACCATAGAAATTAACAGAAGAATAATTCTGACTAATATGATTTGACTAATATTAAGATATTAAAGGGGAAGTATATATTAAAGGGGAAGTACATTTTCAACTATTTTTTAGAAGGAGTATATATATATTTTATATATATTAAATATATATGCTTATATATATATACACATTTCTATGCTTAAAAATTTTAAGATTAGCAAAACTGCTTTCAAAATACATTCTTTCCTTGACTATATATCTTAATCACTCAAAGAAATTTCCAGAATTTCATCCTGGGTTTGTTAACGGTTATGCAAAACTGACTATTCCTCTCATGAAGCCTAAAAGCATCATAAGGGAACGGATCATAGATGAAGACCAGAAGTGATGATTATCTAACCAACCCACATTTTATACATGAGGAAACTGAAAGTAAATGGCTTTCCAAAGTCAGAATCAGCCTGAAGTTATAAAGCCTCTCTAGGGTGGCCTAATTCTCAGGGTTCGTTTACTGGAACACTGAATGATGTAAAGTCAAAGAGCCTCTGGCTATTAATTCTCAGGTTTCTTTTACCACTATCTGAATTGCACTGAAATGAATTACAGGAGAAGTATTCAGCACTCCTTGAACACTTTCCAACCTCTAAAATGCAACATCAAATGTTTTAATTATGTACATTTTAACCATAATAGCAACTTTGAGAGAAAAGCAACAAAATATTGCCAGGAGCATAGAGGATATCCAATAACCTATCCAAGTCAGATATAGCAAAGTTTGCCAGACTCAGTAGTTCAAAAACCCTCTCTTCTCTGTACTTTGAAATAAATGAGTATAAATTATTTTCTGCTAAAATAATTCTATTAAAGAAAGTACCATCCACATACAATGTGTGCCCTTCTGTCACTGAAATCTCTAATTCTCGAAACAATTGTGAGTAAAGAGCTTTATTTTACAGTCATTCAAACTATACTTCCCAAAACTTTTTAATATAATTTCATAAAGAGAATCTACCGCCAAGTTATAATCTTTCTTAAATTACTGCAATATAACAAAACAATACCAAGAATGGTGATATATAAAATCAAAATCATAAGACATTAACCAGATACATTTAGAAGGAAAAGAGAGCAATACTTTAAAGAGCACTGAAGTAAATTAATTTAATTAATCAGATATTTCAAAAAGGTAAATCACTGAAATGGTAGAAAGAAAGATAAATTAAAATTTCAGTAATCTGTTGAGTGATAAATATGTGTCAGAAACTGTGCTGAACATTTAGTCTTATTTAAACGTATTCAAAACAACTAATGGACATTGTTATTTTATTAGTGCATATTAATTAGACAGAATAATGGGATTCATAGTGACACGTTCATACATGTACATCCATACAACACACATTGATCATATCTACCCCATGTCACACTATACTTCCTTCCTCTTGGCTATTGTGAATTTTGATATGATAAACGTGGGCAATCATGTATTTCTGAAGTATGCTGGCTTTAATTTCTTTGGATACATACCAAGGAGTAATATTTTTGGATGATATGGTACTTGTATTTTTAATTTTGATGGACTTTCATACTTATTTCTGCAATGGCTATGGTGATATATGCCCTCATCAACAATATATAAGGGTTATACAAGACAGTGTATTATTATCATGATTTTATAAATGAGAAAAATTTAGGATGTATGTGCTTATTTATTAAACAAATAGCTCTGGGACATCTTCTATGTTTACTTCTTTATTTAACAAAAAGGCACATGGATGATACTCAAGGCCATAGGATCTACAGTGTAGCAGAGGAGATAGCTAATCAGCATCAATACATTTTCTGGGTCTTGGTAAATATTAAGAGAAAAATTTAAGTTGAGGAAGGAATGGTGGGTGATGCCATGAAACATGGTGTTGCTCTTTCAAACAGATGATCAGTATCGACAGCTCTAATAATCTAGCATGTGCATAGCAACCTCAGTCAAGTGCGGTATTTATCAACAGTATTTCATGTAGAAGAAATACCAAGGGCTAAAATCTAGGCAGAGTTTGCAGAACCTGGGAAAGGTAAGACTAAGTCTGGGATTCCCTCTGTAATGACTTCAGGGCTAGGTTCTGCAGCAGATCACAGCATTCTGTAAAGTGAGAATATTCTCAGGTCCTGAACAAAGGCACTGTGTATTATAAAGGGATGTTATAACAGTATCATATAATGTCTATTGGCTACATTTTACCATTATATTAAAAATCTGTATTTCTAGTATTGAATATTCTATATTGAGAAATGGCTTAAATTTTAAATTTTGTAAGTTCTATGCAATTGTAAATTGCAGTTATATTATACTTTAAGAATTGGATTAAGTAAAATTTTTCAAATAAATCTACTTGATTAATTAAAATTTATTTGATTAATTAAAATTCATAAAATAGAAAGAGTCACATTTTTCATCTGGAAAGTTCATTTGAATTGCAATTTTCAAGAAATATTCATCTCCTTGATGCATTTTAATTTAATTTTGATCACCAAGTAATTGTATGTTCAATGTGGAATACACAGAATTTAAGAAACAGAAAAAATATCTTTTGCCTGGATGCTTCCAATAATCTCACCCTGAAAATCTATTCATCTTAATGCATCATCACATATCTTATTAAATATATGATGGAAGATGTTGGCACTTTACTAAGTTCTAATCTGGTCTCTAAAATGTAATATTTTATACCTTTTCCACAGTAAAACTTATCAGATTTTTGTATGAGCTCACCAACATTGAACTTTTTCAGACTTTTACATTTTTAACAATTAAACAAAAAAACAATGGCCTTTTCATTTACAATTCATTATTAGTGAAGTGGACCATGTTTTCTTTCCTTTTTTTTTTGTTACCAGGTATTGAACTCAGGGGTACTCCACTACTGAGCCACATCCCCAGCCCTATTTTGTGTTTTATGTAGAGACAGGGTCTCACTGAGTTGCTTAGTGCCTCGCCCTTGCTGAGGCTGGCTTTGAACCCGCGATTCTCCTGTCTCAGCCTCCCAAAGTGCTGGGATTATAAGCGTGCTCTACTGCACCAGGCACGACCATGTTTTTTATGAATAAATCTGTTCTTGTTTTTTTTTTCCTGTGAATTGCCTACACAGAGTTTCTTTATTTTTCTTTTGGGCTGTTCTCTTCTCTAAACATTAGACATTCACTCATGTACACATATGTAAGTATACATGCATACATAAGATATCAATGCTTTAGTTATTACTCATATAAAAATATTAAATCAGTACTTATCAATTAGCTTTTTCTGAGATCTTGTCGAGATGTTTTGAATTTGGAAAATGATAAATATTTTGATTCTTTTCAAAGTTTGAGCTGGACAATCACTAATTATGACTTTAAAGACAGGTCTTTCTACCACTTCATAATACAGTTTTAACCTGCAATTTGTTTTCTTCTGTTTCTTGTAACCATGGCTTTAGCTTCAAACCATAATTTTAATGTCTTCATTCTCAAATTGCTGCCCAAAATTCCAAAGATAATTTCGAATTAATGTTCTTTATGCAGTCAGTGTATTCTATGGCATGGTTATTTTGTTGGACATTTTTGTATCATTTATTTACTCATGTTCATGGAATATCTTGCCATTTTCATCAGCAGCACTTACCTACATGTTTTTCTCCATTTTTCCCAAAATACTGGTTAGATATCTCAGACAAACCAAGCTAAGTTTTGTGGTCAAATAGACTGAGGATGCATCTGCTTGTATGCCCACCATTCCCAGAGACAGTAAAAAGTCAGGTGAGAAGTTCTAGAAGTCTTGCAGTAAGAAATGAGTTTACCAAGCATTTCTCAAAATCATGTCATATTGGATTATAATTACTGTTTACAACCATAGGCCACCAATATAAAATACATGGGGAAAACTAGGTATGAAGAGAAAACTCATTAACACAGGATAAACGTACTGTGCACTCGAGCTCACAATACCTCTTTATTTACACCACTCCCTGAGTTGCCAAAGCCTTAAGATACCAATCAGATAAACTTCTGTCCTTCTTTGCATTCAGGACTTTACTTACATAATACTATTTTGCCTGGTGTTTCCAGTTTCCCCATGAATCTTTGTTGGATGGACTTAAACATTATTAGAGGTCCCATCTAAAGAACAATCCCTATACTAAAGGCTCATATTCCTCTCTTGAAGAATAATCTTGCTTTCAATATGTTTGGCATTATTGAACACTTGCACATTCTCTCATATTTTGTGGTCATTTGTTGGCAAGCCATCTCACCTGTTATCTTATTTAGTGGAGGGTCTACATCATCGTACCCATCACAGCACTTGTAGAGGCTCCGAGGTAGTTTGAAGTAGCACACTTGCAGTGTAGGGAAGGTTCCACCATGCCACTCGCTTGACTTCTCTCTGTGTTTTAGCCCTTCCTCTCTGGGTTATTTCTTCTTGTTCTAATTAAATCTTTGGTTGTGAGAAGTATTTATTAGTCCTAGTTAGTTTATTGAGGAACAGACCAAAGGGGGAAAGCAATTTTTCTGCCCAGAGGAGAAAAGTAGTCAATATATTAGTCAATTTAAGTCATGATTAAATGTGGCACAAGTTGTCCATTCATTCAATGTGTCTTCACAAATCAATGATTTTAATGGTGCTATTGAAAGGAGTAAGTAGTCTCCACTAAGATGAGTCTGTTACTGCATTTTGGATACTTAATGAGTCAAATGGATTATTATCAATGTCCTCTTTGAATTGGGAAATTATAAACATGGATTTAACAACACATTTCTTGGATAATAGTCATTTCTAATATCACATAATTTTCACATTTTGTTCCCTTTATCCCACTGATTTTTCAGATCATTTTTTTTTGAAATTTTGGCAAAAAGATCAAAACACAAGATGATGATAAAATGTCATGAGTTTTCTACAACTTCTTAATAGTTTTATTATTTGAAGATGATACAAGTAATTAAATAAAAGTCATGTAAAAGTGAAATGAAGAACTGAAAAAGGTATTACTCAAATTTCCTATGAAATTGGTGATTCCATGAATTATAAATAATTCTAAAAATATTTAACAGAAAGCAATTAATTTGGCAGCCATTGGGATACCATTTAAGAACATGGACTGTGGATTTAGATTTCTAATGTGAAAGCACAACCTCAGTTTTTAAATGCTGAGGAGTTTGTACATTTAAATATTGGCATAAAGCTGCTCATAGGAGTTTTTTTAAAAATATTTTTTAGTTGTAGGTGGACACAATATCTTTATTGATTTATTTTTATGTGATGCTGAGGATCGAACCCAGTGCCTCACGCATGCGAGGCAAGCGCTCTACCACTGAGCCACAATCCCATCCCCTCATAGGAGATTTTTATGGTCAATTTAATATTGTACTCACATCCTTTCCACCATTCCTGATACTGGCAATTAATTTATAGCTTCCTTTTCTCTTTATCAATATCTAGGGATTTCTAATTCATTTCCAAGAACCAACTTTTGTTTTGCTATTGTTTCACATATTTTGATGCTCTCTTTCATTTACTTTGATCTTTCTGTTTTTCCTTCCTTCTACTTTCCTTTTTTAAAAATAACTTTGTTTATTCATTTTTTATGTGATGCTGAGGATCAAACCCATTGCCTCACATGTGCTAGGCAAGTGCTCTACCACTGAGCCACAACCTCAGAGCTGTTTTGTATTTTATTTAGAGACAGAGCCTCACTGAATTGCTTAGCCATTAGCTTTTGCTGAGGCTGACTTTGAACTAGCAATTCTCCTGCCTTACCCTCCCAAGTCACTGGGATTACAGGCGTGCGCAATGGAGCATCCAGCTCCATCTACTTTTATTGGATACACTTCTTTTTTTCTTTTCTTTAATGATTCTTTTTATCATTTATTATCACGGTAATAACAATAAACAACTTGTGTGCTAGAGTTTTCACAAAATAGACTCACTTTATACTGTATGTAAAGTTCATAATTCAAATACTTATTTCCAGATTTCATTACTTTAAACAATATACTATGCTAGTTCTAAAATACATATTCTTTTTTTTCAGAGCTAATTTTTTTTTTTGAGCACAACGTTTCATTTCTCTGGTTGTACATGATATAGAGTTGTACCATATGTGCAGTCAGTAATACACGTACCTAGGGCAATGATGTCCATTTCATTCCACGATCTTTCCTGCCCCAACGATACACTGTGTTCTACTTTTGATTTCTTAGGATAGTAACTTAGCTTATGGATTTTAGATTCTAATGTAAGATTTTAAAGCTAACATTGTATTGCAAAGTACTGCAACTCACAATTTTCAATAAGTTGCTTTAAAATTTTTACTAGACTCAAAATATTTTAAAATTCCTTATGCTATTTTTTGTTTGCTTTTTATTTAGATGTTGTTTAACATTCAAATACTTGGGGATTCTCCAAATATTTTCAATAATTTCAGTGTTGTCAGAGAACATATTGTGATCCATGTCAAACTTTTAGATGATGACTCATTTTATAACTAACGATTATCTATCTTGGTCTATGTACTATGTGCACTTAAAAATAGTATTTTTGGATCAGTTGTTGAATGTTCTGTGTCTACCAAGCCAGGTTGGTTGATCATGTTAAGTCTTCTAGTCCTTATTGTCTATATATTCTGAATTAGTGAGAAATGTTTAAAGTTGTACTTGAAATTGTGGGTTTGTTGTATTTTCAGTTGTCACATTTAACTTTATATATCTTTTGAAACTTTCTTATTGAGTTCAAAAACTTTCAGGATAATTATTATAGTTTCTTGATTTATAATTAATCCCTTATTATTATAAATTTCCCTTCACTATCTATGAAAATATTATGTTTTGAGTCTTGATATTAATGTAACTAGCTGTCCAGGTTTACTTTACTGATTTGTCATTTTACTGATATGTCATTTTTTTATTTCTATTTTAACCAATCCTGGTTCCTAAATCAACATGGAACTCCTTTAGATGGCATGTAGTTGTACCTTATATTTCATCTCATCATAATCAACCTCCGAATACTAGCATCATTTTTCACATACTATGTAAGAATCACAGAGCACTATATTTCCATTTATCCCCTACCATTCTTATGTAATTTTGGTTGCATTTTAGTTCTGCATGTTATAAATTTAAGAATGCATTATGCATTATTATTCTCACCTTAAACTATATTTTGTCTTTAAAGAAAATTTGAAAAATAAGAGAAATCTATCTTCTTTATGTTTACCTTCAGATTTACCATTTTTGAAGCTGTTTTTTTTTTTTCAAAGTTTCCATCTGGTGTTATTTTTCTTCTGCATAAGGAACTTCCTTTAAAATTTCCATAGTGTATGTCTATTGGAACTAAAGTTTCAGTTTTTCTACTCATGCTTGGATTGGCTAAGGTCAGGTAGTAGTTTCCTTTGAAGAAAAGTTCCCATGTTCAAAATTACCCCACTGTAGATTTATTTTTTGAGAGCTGTTAGGTATGTCCTTAGCTCATACACTCTTTACCTGAAGATAACTATCTCTCTGTTGTTGTCTGTTCTTAAATATTACTCTGAAGTTGCCAGAGCCTGATTACTTTTCTTTAAAAGTGACTGATATTTTTGCCTGGTTGACCATAGGATCCTTCCTTTAATTTTGAAGTTCATAGACTTAAGTAATATATATCTCAGTGCTGGTAAATATGAATCAGTTTCTCCTAGAGTGCTGAACAGTCTTTAGTGGAGTTTCATGACATCTTTTATTTTTAGAAAATGTCCCTTTGCTTATAAATGTTTGTTTTGTTGTAATGGTTGACTTTTACTTCAGTGACTCCAATTATACACATATTGAACCAACATTTTGTTTACATTTATAATTTGCCTCCAAAACTTTTCAAGATTACTTATTTCCAATATATTATACCTACTCTTCTCATTTCCAGATTCTTATTGTTTCTATCCTTAATATCATTTCAACCATGGTCATTTTATTTTATTTCTGATAATATTACTTTTTCATCTACCTCTTTCCTAAATTCTGCCAGCTCAATTTCCACTGTTTTCTCTCCACTCTCCCATAATCCTGTATTTCTACTTCATGTTCTTTCTTTTTAGAATTTATTTCAGCATACTTCACAGAAAAAATATGTGATTTTATTTGTTCTTCCTCATCATTTATCTAATGAGTAGTCCTTTACCTGTTATGAACCATACATTTCTGCTGCCTTTATTCATAAAGCATGCATATGTAGATACAAAATCCTTTAATTATTTGTTATTGAATACAGTTGTTTTTTTAGATCAGTTATTTATTGGAGGTTCTTTTGATAGAGTAAAGGTCAAGGAAGGGTTTTAGGCTAACTAGTTTCCACAAACAAAATATCCTTGGTTCCAGTGCGGCAGAGATAGGACGAGGTCTAAAACTATAGCTTACCTGTGATGTTTTTTGCAGGATTGCTTCTGCATTTATGAGATGCACTGGCTGTAGCTACTTTCCATACTTGCTTTCCAGGCACAACATATAACTTTTTCACCTTGTTTTCACCTTTAGGAAATATATAATGTTAATCCTTTAGAGACTTCTGGGCAGCTGTCTTTAGTAGAGATACAACTGGCCTTTGCAGGTCAGCAATTAATTTATGATCTGTCCCCAGTTTTTCTCATATTTGAATCTACATCATTTTGCTGTTCTTTCCTTTTGTCCTTCCTAAATTTGTAAAAGCTTAAGTGGAAAATGCTATTTTTAAACTGTCATGCTTGGACTAGAATCATGCATTTAAAATTTTTACCATCATGTGAATTTCTTCATTACATTATAAAATTAATAAACTGATAGAAATTATGATATATAAAATTCCAGAACTACCCCATGTATTTTTGCTGATTGTTTTCATCTTTAACCTTCTAATGACATACTTTATCGGGAGAAAATTCTCTAAATGAAGTCACTTCAATTAGTGGGATCCCTGGATCTCACAGAAATTAATTAATTATAAAATCCTAAATCCTAACACAAAATTTCTATCTTAAATCAGGCATGGTAGCACATGTCTGTAATCCCAGCAATTTGGGTGACTAAGGCAGGAGGATCAAAACTCAACATCAGCCTCAGCAATTTAGTAAGGCCCTAAGCCAATTTTCTAAGACCCTGCCCCAAAGGTAAATACATAAAAAGGGCTGAGGATGTGGCTCAGTGGTTAAGAGTCCCTGAGTTCAATCCACGGTACCTCAAAAAGTCTCTTCTATCTTAGTGAAAAGCATTGCACATTGCACATTATCTAGTATTATTCTTCTTAGGCATAATCTAAACCATTAATCTTTAATAAAAAGCATATTTAAAGCACAGCCAGGGTCTGGGGATATAGCTCAGTTGATAGAGTGCTTGCCTTGCATGCATAAGGCCCTGGGTTCAATCCCTGGCACCACCACCAAAAAAAAAACAAAAAAAACAAAGATCATTACACACATCAGACAGACAATACTTTTAGAAATATGACAAATGATCTACTCATTTAATGGGGAGAGGAAGCAGAAAATCTACACAGCTGATAGGATTTTAAAATGGTGACTGTATTTTAGCAAGCACTTTGCTACCTACCAAGCTTCAATGTATTGATTTCTGGGAGTATACCATATGTGCAGTAGTGGGCATGAAGGAAATTTCAAAATGGCATAGTCCATAACAGTGACAAATAGGAAGCAGCTCAATGTCAATCGAGAGTAGTATAAATAAGTAGAGGAAGTGTTTAGGAAGTGTTTTCCGTTCATGAAACGATATAGTAAAATACAGTAATGAATAAACTAAAACTACATAATATTCATTGGAAGAAGATAGGCCAACAAAATCATACAATATTGTTCTGTTTATGTGCAGTTCATAAACTGGAAAACATCATGTATACATACATATACATGAAAGCAAGTATATTAAAAGTCAGCATTGTGATTTTGATTACCTCCAAAAAAGATGGAATAAAAATATTACTACAAAGTTATTGCTAAGTTTTCTCTTTTCTTTTCAAAATCCCACAATGCATTTACATTAATTTGAGTTTTGTATTACAGAGTGGCCAAATATTTTGGAAGTCTTTGTTTTAGTTTCAGAAATACTTAAAGATGGGTTAAAGCCATTTTTGACAATGTCTTAGTATACTCTGGCTGCAATAATAAAATAAACTTGGTAGCTAGCTCAATAGAAATTTTAATTTGTCATAGTTCTGAAGGCTGAGAAATTCAGGATCAATGTGCTGGCTTATTTGGTTCCCTAATAGAGGGATTTCTTTCTGATTTGCAGATAGCTAACTTCTTGCTGTGTCTTCACATGACAGAAGAAGAGACGGAAAGGAAGCTCTCTGGTGTGTGTTCTTCTAGGGGCAAGAGTCTCATCATTAGGGCCACACCCTCACAAGCTCACCTAAAACTAACTGCCTCCCAAAGGTCCCATCTCTACATAGCATCACAGTAGAAATGAGAGCTCCAATATGCATATGTGGAGGGGAACACTATTCATTCCATGGCACCTAATGAACTAGAGATGTCTTTAGAAAGCATCATGGCTGAAGGAATTGCATTTGAGAGTCCTTGTTTCAGTGTCCCTATAAGAGAACGATTAATCGACTAATGAATATTATAATTGCCATAAACAAAATCCGCATAATTTGAATATATTTTAAAATATCTGCATTAACATATTTTAAGTCTTACTTTTTCTGCTTCTTTCCACATATACATACATATTCATGTATCTCATTGAAGGCAATATTTCAAACTTGAAGTTGTCTCTGCACATGGGTTTTGAAAGATGTAGCGGTGACTGGGTCATAGATTTGCATGGCGATTGGATGAATCTCATTTTCAGGGTGTGTAACACTGACTTTAATTGCGTGTCTGTTAAATGTGACTTATTTTTAACTCCTACAACCTGTGCCACATTTTAGTTAACTGTAGTTCTGCCAGAAACAATATAAATGTGGCAGTCTTTTGTAAGGCTTGTCTAGTTTAAAAATAAATGATATTACTGTTTTCAATTTTTCTTGTATCTACCCCACCTCCCACTCAGTGTGCACATCAAACTCTCCAGTTAGACAGTTAGAATTAAATTCAACAAGCAGCAAGCTTAAAAAGTTGAGAACTAAGGAAAAATTAGAGACTAAGTCTTCTCTGTTTAATGGGTGGCAAAACTTTGAGGCGAATATGTTTTCTATTTGTTGATGTCTTTGAAATTTTCTCTTTTATTGGAGTATAAATTTTCACAATAGTTTCTAATTATCTTCTATGTTTCAATAGTGTCTGTCATGATATTTCCTTTTTCATCACGAATTTTAGTAATTTGAATTTCCTCTCTCCTTTTTGTTAGGGTGGCTAAGGGTTTATCAATTTTATTTATTTTTTCAAAGAACTAGTTATTCCTTTTGTCAATTTGTTCAATTGCTTCTTTCGTTTCTATTTCATTGATTTCAGCCCTAATTTTAATTATTTCCTGTCTTCTCCTACTTTTGGTGTTGATTTGTTCTTCTTTTTCTAGAGCTTTGAGAAGTAATATCAGGTTGTTTATTTGTTGATTTTTAATTCTTTCAATGAGTGACCTCAATGCAATGAAGTTTCCTTTTAGCACTACCTTCATAGTGTCCCAGAGATTTTGATATGTTGTGTCAATGTTATTATTTAGTCTCCAGGTTTTGGAGTAGCTTCTATTTTTTTATTTTATCATTGATTTCTAATTTCATTCCATTATGGTCTGATAGAATGCAGGGTAGTATCTCTATTTTTAGTACTGGCTAAGACTTGCTAGTTACCCTTGATTCACAAGAAATGATAAAATGGCCATTTGGATCAGATATTGCTTGTTCATTGAGAAAAAATTGGTAAAAGGGAACTTAAAACTTGTGTAGTCCATCCAAGTTTACCATATAAGGAAATCATTACTGATTTTAGTTGGTGATTCCAGAGGGGTAGATTTTAATCAATTAGAGCAAGTAAGACCTTGATTCCCAAAGGACATCATTCCTTAAGACACCAGTTTCTTTGGAGGAAAAAAATAATTTTCCAGTTGTGAGTAGGGTGGGGGAAGGAATGCAGGTGGGGAACTGAGGATCTTAACTTAGTGAAATCACGTGGTAGCAAAGAGTATGGTTTGTGAACTACTCAGAACAGGAAATTGCATTTTTGGGAACCATGCCAAAGGTCTAGGAATAATTCCTCCCCAGGATAATGTGTGTATTTTATCTTTTGTTGATATTTCTTTCTATTTTCTTTTCAAATCCACAAAGAACTGCTTGGTTAACATAGTATATCTGAGTGATCTGCTCTGGGTGCAGATAAGAAGGTATCTATAATGAATATAGTCAATCAAACTGACTATAATCAGTCTCAATTTTATTAACTCCATGAACTGTCAATTTTGAACAATTACCTTATAAAAATACACCTCTGCACTAGGATGGATAGTTCCCTCCATCTGCATTTCCACTGATACACCATTGCCTGAGTTATAACTCATCAGTTTTATGCCAATGAACCTCAATCATTTTGCATACCTGAAACTTACTTTTCTTTATTAGCTTCATTAAGAAAGCTCCGGGAAATAGCATTCAATGAGTTCTTCCACTTTCAAACATTCATTTGTTTTACATGGCCTTTATAATTAAAGATAATTTCAACAGGTGTAAAATTTTCCTCACATTTTCTTTCCTATATTGTCTTAATGAACCAATTCATTACTTTGTGGAATAGAGAGTTACTGTTAGCATACGGTAAGAATTTGAACTTCCCAGTCTTTATTTGATTGGACACCAATTCATTTTTATTTTTTGAAAATGGGTAACTTATTTCTATGATTTTTTGTTAATACAGTATTTTTTAGCTGATTTGGGTTTACAAGGAAATTGAATACAGAAAGTCCTCTTCTACCTGATCACACACTCCCAATCTGTTTTCCTATTATTACCATCTCCAATCAATGTGTTAACACATTAAAACTGATTATCAAATATTAAGAGAATGTTTTGCACTGAAGTCCATAGTTTACCTTTGGTTTCACTTTTAGTGTACATTCTATGGGGATTGACAAATGTATAACAGTATATGTAAACTATCACAATGTCATACTGAAGAGTTTCACAGCCATAAAATCTTCTGAGCTGTGGCTGTTCATCCCACTCTCCCCTATAACTCCTAGAAAAATTGATTGTGGAAATTACTGGTGTCTTTGCTGTCCTGAATAGTTTTGCCTTTTCTTGAATGCCGTATATTTGGAATCATACAATGCACAATCATTTCAGACTGAATTCTTTCACTCAGTAATTTGCATTTTCATTTGTTTCCTTCATGTCTTTTCAAGCATTCATATCTTGTTTCCTTTTATGCTGCATAATATTCTATTGTCTGGATGTAACACAACTTATGTGTCCATTACCCAATTGAAAGATATCATGGTTGCTAAGTTTGGGTAAGTTTGGGTAATTATGAATAAAGCTGCTATAAACATTTGTGAAAGCTTTTGTGTGGACATAAGATTTCATCTCATTTGGGTAAATACCAAAAAGCTCTATTGCTAGATCATATGAAAAGTGTTTAGTTTTGTAAAAACCTGCCAAATTGTATTCTAATTTGGCCATGCCATTTTGCATTCTCACCAACAGTAAAATAGTGTTCCTTTTACTCTGTGTCTGCCACGATTTGGCCTTATGTTAGTGTTTTGTATTTTGGTCATTCCAATTGGTAAGTTGTGACATCTCATTGTTGTTTTAATTTGCAATTCCCTAATGATATATGTTGTTGAACATCTTCTCCTCTGCTTGTTTGCCATCTTTATATATTGTTTGGCAAGGTATCTGTTAAGAAGTGTAGCACATTTTAAAAATGTTTCAATGAGTTTTAAGAGTTCTTTGTATGTTTTGGATAACAGTCTTTTATCAGGTATCTGTTTTGCAAGATTTTCCTGAATTTGTTGCTTGTCTTTCCATTCCTGTAATAGTGTGTTTCCTAGAGCAGAAGTTTTTAATTTTACTGAAGTCATATTTATCAATTGTCGTTTCACAATTTATACTTTTAATGTTATATCTGAAAGTTATTGCCAAACTCAAGGTTACTTAGTTTCTTCTGTTTTCTCACTTCTTACATTGTATTATTTTACATCTTACCTGTAATTCATGATTCATTTTCAGTTAATTTTGGAGAAAGCTTTAAGGTCTGTGTCATGATTTATTGTTTCACATGTGGACACCCAAGTGTTCTAGCATCATTTCTTGAAAAGATATCTTTTGTTTTCCATTTAATCGCCTCTTTTCCATGATAAAAAAAAATATGTTGATTATATTTATATAATTCTATTTCTGTCCCCTTGATCTATTCTTTTTTTTTTTAAATATTTTTTCAGTTGTAGATGGACACAATATCTTTATTTTATTTCTTTTTATGTGGTGCTGAGGATCGAACCCAGTGCCTCACGCATGCACGGCAAGCGCTCTACCACTGAGCCACAATCCCAGCCCCCCCCTTGATCTATTCTTTCACCAATAAAAAAACTGTCTTGATTTTTGTAGCTTTACAATAAGTTCATGTGATGGTTTGGATATGAGGTGTCCCCCAAAAGCTCATGTTTGAAGCAATGCAAGAAGGTTTAGAGGAGAAATGATTGGGTTATGAGAGTTTTAACTCAATCAGTGAATTAATTCCCTCATGGGATTAAACAAGTGGAAACTGAAGGCGAGTAGAGTGTAGCTGGACAAGGTGGGTCATTAGGGGCATGCCTTTGGGGTCTATATTTTGTGTCTGGTGAGTGGAGTCTTTCTCTGCTTTCTGATGATCATGTGAGCTGCTTCCCTCTGTCACACTCTTCTGCCATGGTGTTTTGCCACACCTCGAGCCCCAAGGGATGGAGCTGCCTATGGACTGAGACCTCTGAAACCAGGAGCCCCCAAATAAAGTTTTTCTCCTTAAAATTGTTCTGGTTGGTCTTTTAGTCACTGTAGCAAAAAGTCTGACTAAAATAGTTTATTAAGTGATGTATCATCAATATTCTCTTTTTGTGCTTCTTCAAAGTAAGAGAGACTAAGTCTTTTGCCAATCATATAAACATTGGAACTAGTTTTTAACATTCTAAAAATATATTTTTTGAAAATTCTTATTTGGATTGTATTAAGTCTACAGATGAAGTTGTTAAAACACATTTGACAAGTTGAGTCTTCCTCTCCATGAACACAGAGTACCTTCTATTTATTTGAAGAATATCTAATCACTTTACTAAAAAAGTTTCAAAGCTTTCTTGGTTATATTATCTATCTTTGGAAATTTTTACTTAATTTTTACTTTTGTTATTTTATAAGTATTCCACTGAATACTAATATTTAATGAGCCTATTTCATTGCTTTGGAGTTGTCTTTGAGAGATGTTGTAGTGAGCTTTTTTATTGCTTTGACCAAAAAGACCTAACAAGGACAAAATACAGAAGGAAAAGTGTATTTGGAACTCCTGACCTTAGAGGTCTCAATCCACAGATGGCAGTTTTCATTGCTCTAGGTCCAAGATTAGGAAAAATATCATGGTGAAAGGGTGTGTAGGAGGAAAGTAATTCTGAATATCACACCAGGAAGCAGAAAGAGTGAGCTGCACTAACCAGGTACAAAATATTAACCCCAAAGGCATGTTCCCAGAGACCTAATCCTCCAATCACACCCTGCCTGCCTAGATTAGTACACAGTTAATCTGTGTCAGTGGATTAATCCACTGATTAGGTTACAAAATCTAATCATATTACCTCTGAACATTCTTGCCTTGTCTCACACATGAGCTTTTGGGAAAATACCTCATATCTAAACCATTAATAGAATTATTGAATGTATGTTTGTAGCTCTTAGCTGTCCTCTATATTACTTTATTTGGAATGCATTGTTATGCCTTTCTATATGTATTTTTAAGCTAAGAAGCTGATTTTTATTTTAATTTTCTAGACAATACCCATTATGTTTATTTGTTCTTGCACTTTTATTTTTTCAATTTGGGCTTGATTTCTGAAGTTTTCCTTTTCATTTTGTCCTGAATACTATACCCTTTCAAGTAATTCTTTATATCAATCATTTCATTTCAAAGTTTCTTTTAAAAGTCTGATTTATGTTATTCATTTAAAAGCAAATATTTCATTATCTATTCCATTTTGAAATGTAGACTACATTATTAAAGTTTTTGTAGGTACATTTTGTAAAAGTGTTTTCATTGTCAATATGAACTCATACTTATATATAGAATTGTTTGAAATTATTTTTGTTAAGAATTGTAGGTGAGAGGCTGGAGTTGTGGCTCAGTGGTAAGAGGGCTTGCTTGGCACATGTGAGGCACTGGGATCAATTCTCAGCACCATATATAAATAATAAAAGTAAAGCTCCATTAACAAATGTATATATATACACACACACATAAAAATGTATGCATAAGGGGCTGGGGTTATGGCGCAGTGGTAGCGTGCTCGCTTAGCATGCGGGAGGCACTGGGTTCAATCCTCAGCACCACATAAAAATAAAATAAAGATATTTTGTCCACCTATAACTAAAAAATAAATATTTAAAAAAATGTATGCATAAATATATGTACATAAGTATATATATAAAGAATTGTGGGTGAATTTAGTTTCTCTGTTCCTTTAGAACTCAGAGAAAGGTTGCGATTTCTTGATCTCATTGCTCTAAAATGCTCTCTTTTATTGTTTTTATTAAGGGATAAGAAAAAGGAAAAAAATACTGCTGTGTCTTTTCTGTGATCTGCTTTCTCTGCTGCTTCTCTTGCTTTTGCCTGAAGCTTCTTTTTTCCTGTCCTGTGTGTTTCATGCATCATTTTCCCTCAGTGTTGTATTTTACACTGAAAGAGAGCTTCAAACTTAGTTTCAAAAATGCCTTGAGTTAACACTGTTTTCAGAACCACTAAGGTCCCCTCTCGTGGCTTTTGTCAACAGTTCTCCTCAACATGCTCCCCCGCCTCTTTTTTTTTTCCCTCCAGTGATGGGGATTGAATGAAGGTCCTCATGCATGCTAGGACTCCTCTGGGTCCAGCATGTCCTAGAGAAACCTCTGTGCAGTGGAGGGCAGCCTCTTCCCTCAGGACCATTAGGCACCTCTGCTTTTCCCTGTTTCCCTGTGTCCAGGTATTCATGGCACATGGATCAGAGCTGCCCTGCTTTGTTCCTCCTGCCCATATATTGCCATCACTTTTTATTATAGCTGCCATTTTTGAGATTTTTGGACTAAAAATTTCAAATCTGATTCTACCCTTGCCACCATTTCAAGACTGAGAACACAGGAGGAAAGGGAGGTTTTTACTTTGGATAGAGTACATAGGATAGACTTCCCTGAAAATTTCACATTTAAAAAGAGACTTGAAATAAATGGGAGAATAAATTCTATGGCACCTTGAGTGTACACTAAGAAAAAATTCAGATAAAAGTAGAAGCAAGCAGAATATCCTTAAGGCTGGTCATTTCATGAGGAAAACAGAATAGCCAAAAGTCCAGTTTGGCAAAAGTCCAGTTTGGCAGAATAGCCAAAAGTCCAGTTTGGCTGAACATTTGAATGGTGGAGAAAAGGCCATACAAGTCAGAGAGTAGCTCATGCAGAGTCTCATAGCTCAGATTCTTTTCTAAGATGGGAAGCTACTGTAGGGTTTGGTGCAGATAGTTGCATGGCTTATGTATTAATAAAACCCATTAGATCTTTAGAAAATTTTATTATATTTATTATTTATAATGCCTACTCTTGCTTTTGGGGAAAGCAAGTAGAGCAGAAAGACAAGTTATCAAGAAGAGAAATCTTGAAGAAAGGAAGAAGGTGAAATAGAAGAGACAGGGTCAATGAGTGAACAACTGGGTATATTTTGAGGGTGGTTAGTTTAGGTTCAAGGTGGAAAGAACTTGAGAAAGAACTGAGTCTGATCCTTTCACATACAAGTCCTATACAAAATCCCTCCAAGCAGGCCAGCTGAATCTGAGACATGAGATTTTTAGCCTCTGCTTAGATATTCATTGAAGAAATATCACCCAATTTCTCAAAAATAATTTTTTAAATTATATATATATTAAATTAAATTATATATTAAATTATATATATATATATATATATATATATATATATATATATATATTCCTTGCATTGTTTGGAATAAATCTAAAACATAAATAAACAACTACCCAGTAACTCTTCCCACATCCTCTATACTTTATGCTCACGTGTTTCCTTCTCTGGGATGCTCTCTGGTTTTCTAACTCTCAAAGGTCTTTTTCATCTTCCCGGTTCGAGCAAGTTCTCTTCTAACCTTTCTTGTCTTTACTATGCAAACAGATGCAGCTTCTTTCACCAAGTACTTTCCTTCTCTCTGGCCAGTTTACCTTGGGCTTCCTCCCCATTTGCTGATTATTCATTTCTGCAGCAATAAGAAGACATTGAATGTCAGGGCCTGGATGGAGGCAGAGAAGAGAGGGAGGGATGTGCTCAGAACATTGAGGGGAAGAAAATGAACAAAACACCTTCCTTGTAGGGTGACTGGACATAAAGTAGGTATGTGCTAATTTTCTTCCTTCTTTCCTTCTTTCCTTCCTTCCTTCCTCCCTTCCTCCCTTCCTCCCTTCCTCCCTTCCTTCTTTCCTTCCTCATGCCCATTGTCTTTGTGTAGCATGGTAAAATGGTCTCTGGCAGTGTAACAGCTTGAAAAATTAAAATATTTTTCTGGGGGAAAAGAGTGAGATTCCAAATTGTTAGGTCAATAACACTGTGAAATGTGACTCAAAGATTAGGGGATGTATACTCTAAAGAACTGACATGTCTGTCTTTGATGCATTCTTCTCCCACCAGCCATTTATTAAATATGCTCTCAACAGGCTCCAAGATGAGAGGGCAAAAAGGTTAAGAAGAATGAATGGGTTCAGACCCTCACAGGTGAAATCATAGAGTGTAAAGAAATTAAGCAACATTAAGGGTTCTCTTCAGGGCTAGTCTCTCCAATTAGAGCTAATATCTGAATAAAGAATTCTCACCTCTGTATGGATTAGACTCTAGAATACAGTCTGTAGAATACAGGAGTGTGGCTTATTTATATAGGTGTATCACTAGAGGTTGGCATTTTGCAGAGGAAAGATATACATTTTAGCCCTTATAGGAGTCCTGAGATCATCCAAGCAGATATCCAACTGTCGTTCTTATGTATACTAGAGGCATGGAAACTCACCAGAATGAACTTCAGCTTTTTCATATACTGGGTCCAAAAATGTAATGCCATTATCAATGGACTGGGAACAGGATCAAATAGAATCAGGTGGAAAATGTAGCTTTTTTTGGAGATTTTCCATAAATACTCTTGAAGCTTAGCCAGGCAAAGCCCCACTCTCTGAGTATTGAGAAAGAAGATAGTTATATAGTTAATCTATACTTGAACGTGTTTGAAGACAATTCCTAGAGCAACTCATGGAAGAGCTGTTCTGCCCATCTTCTCTGCCATTCTGGTGAATTTTCACTGTTCCTACCCAAAGGTTGCAAGAAAAGCCATGTTGGCCCTTAAATAGGAAGTTCTATCCTTTCTAGTCCAAAGGAGAAGTCACAACAAGATTTGCAGAGGTACCTCTCTTCAGTGACAGAGAAAGGCTAGGGTGAGTCCTCACCTTCATGTAAGAATCACTGGCCACATTAAGACCCAGAAGCACAGAGCTATCTGTAGAAGTAAGGGTTAGAGAAAAATCCATTCCTAGAAGACTCACTGAAGATTGGATTTATATATTGTGATTTGATGATAGATGCTCTTTTTTTTTAAAGTATTTTTTTAGTTGTTGATGGATCTTTTTATTTTTTGTTCATTTATTATTTATATGTGGTGCTGAGGATTGAACCCAGTGCCTCACGCATGCTAGGCAAACGCTCTACCACTGAGCTACAGCCCCAGCCCCTGATAGATGCTCTTTTAAAGATTCTTAAGGAAAGAATTAAATTCTGATATAAGGACTCTACTTCCTATTTTAAACTAGGATTCCTAGGTCTGTCTAGACAGTCACTCCCCCACCGCTAAGAGATTGTGCTCACCTGCATGGTCATTTCCACATCCACTTCTGGCTGGAATCTAGAAGGTGCCAACTCATTAGCACATGCAGCTCAAAATCTCATTACTCAAGGAGAATGGAGCAAAAGCTACTGTAACAATTAGAAAACTCTTCCCCAAATATAAATATGCAGCAGTTGAAAACTTAATACACTATTATCCAAACAGTAGAATGGAATAGTTTGTATTTATTTATAAAAGAAGAATGCCATGAAAAATATTTTACACTTCATTATTAGAATAAAAGAAAGCATTCTGAATTTTTAAAAAGCAGCCAATAAGAGAGGGAGGGAGAGTGAAAGAGAGAAAGAGGAGAGATAGAGATACCTACATGAAACTGGAGGTTAAATTGGGATAGTGAGTAGTGAGGTTAAATCTGCACTCTTTTTTTTCCACTTCTTGACATTCTGTGAAATAAAGCTATGTTTTTTTAAATGCTAGTTAATGAATCCTTCTTTAAAACTCCAACTCTTCCTTTCCCCTAAATATCTGTTCAACAGACAACATTTTTAAATATGGAAATGTAGGCTATTTTAACATGTCTTCATCATCTTATTTTTTCATTCCTTGGCTCACAGGAGGTAAAATATGAATATTTCATGTTAATTTATTTGGCAATTTTTACATATAGAACAGCTTTCCTGGATGATCACTTGACATCTATAATTTTGGACACTATACCAATTACAGGATACTTGTTTCTTTTTAATCTCACTAACATATAAATTTCCTACACTCTGGCCAAAAAGAAGAATAAAACAGAAAACAGAAAAGGAAAAGACACACAAAGATATTTCAATTATACAGACTTTAATTCAATTTTCACAGTTCTCCTTACACTGGCAGAAACTGAATGATTTAAGTGGTCAGGATGCACGGATGTATTTATGGAATTTAAAATGCTATTTATTTTGAACTCCCACACATAGTGAATGTAAACCATTTTCCCCCTTTGATTTGGAAGGACATGGCTATCTCCCTAATAGAAATGTGGTCTGTGAGATTTCCTTAAATAATAGGTAATTCCCAGGCTGTTCAAATGCTTAAGTGAATCTGAGGCATGCGTTCAGCTTGAAAACCATTTGGATAGAGCAACCAACTACACACAATTGCTAGCACATTACACAAGGGAAAATGTAGAAAATGAAGTTGATGGAAAGACCATTACTGAGAGTGCAGGCTGATAATGGGAGGCATGATGGAATGTCACATGTCTATTGTGAGCAAGTAAAGAAAAGATGCTGTGCTTTGCTTTGGTTTCAATTTGGAAAAAAGTGGCAACAGTGTAAGACACCTCAGTGAATTGAGTGATAACTGTAAAAACTGGTCCTATTAAGGTCACCAAGAAGTTATAACTTAAGAAACCTAGCTCAGTAGGCAGAACAGTAAATTTGGCAAGACTGCTAATCCTGTGATTCAGAATGACATCTTTGGACTAGATAATACTATTGTGCATCTTCTGGGTGTTCCTTTTGTTCCTATGAGAAGGGAGCTTGGAAAATATGGAGTAGTAGTTTTCCCAGCTACGTTGGTATTCACCACTAAATCAAACACAGCATGACCACGAGACAGGGAGGATTATGACAGAAGATTTCAAAATGACAGTTCCAATGCTCCATCCAGAGGTCAAGCATCCATGTCTGCCTTCACAGTAAAATTAAATGTACTTGTCTGTGAATGAAATGGATTATCTATTCCTTTCAAAATGAGACATTGAGACCAAAAAAGAGAAACAGAGCAAGGCCCCAAGATAATTACCTGTCACAACAAACAAGAAGCTCCTCCACATCGAAAGCCAGCCCTGGAAGGGATTCGGAACACTGGTACCTCAGGCTGCAGGGAGTTTGGACTAGTAGCTGGTCTGTTCATCAGGAACACTGTCATGGCAACCAAGGAGACCCATCCCATTTGTCTATGTGTAGACTTCTAACTACAGAACTGTCAACAGACCATCAAGAATCATACACTCTTTGAAGAAGAATTAGCAGTAAAATGTAAAAGTTTTTAAAAGAGCTACTGAAAGAAATAGAAGCAAAATTTTTAAAAATCTTTTCTTATGCTAGATGAAATTCTAGTATAACTTATAGTTCTAAAATGAGAGGATTGCAAGTTCAAAGCCAGTCTCAGCAAAAGCAAGGTGTTAAGAAACTCAGTGAGACCCTGATTCTAAATAAAAATACAAAATAGGGCTGGGGACATAGCTCAGTGGTCCAGTGCCCCTGAGTTCAATCCCAGATTCAAAAAAAAAAGGGAGGGGGAGAGTACATAAAGCAAACAGACATAAAAAGGAACACATGTATAAGAAAAGATGAGAGAAAGGATACATTTTTGCATCTAGAAGCTGAAATAGACATTTAATATTGATTCTAGAGAGAACGAAGAGGAATGGGAAAAAGCAATAACCAAGAATTCTAGGAGAATTCTGTAATGTGCAGTGAGCCGTGTTTCCAGATGGGAAGTGCTCCCACCAGCTTTAGTTAGCTTTTCCTGGTCAGATGTTATGCCTCTGGATGATTTGGGATGGGTTATCCAGCTTTACCCTGAGAAAAGACCTCTGCTGTGGATGTCTGGACTCAGACTGGAGCTGGAGCAGATGCTGACTGTACAGACTTTAACTCCCACTTCCCAGGAGCTCAGCAGACTCCCATGGTCTCTGATGCTTGCTTGCACCATTGAGGGGAAGCTCCTTCCTTCTCTGCAGCCTGCCCTGCACCCATGCTCCACCACATAGGCGCTGCCCCTCAGTTTCTCCACTTTCTAGTGCCAGCTGCCTGCTCTCATCCTCCTGTATTTATTCTTTCCTGTTCTTCCATCATGTTTATCCACTTGCTTTTCTGGATGTGATGGTTTAGATGTGGTGTCACCCAAAAGCTCACGTGTGAGAAAATGCAAGAATGTTCAGAGGAGAAATGAATGGATTGTGTGAATCTTAACCCAATCAGTGAATTAATCCGATACGATTAACTGAGTGGTAACTGGAGTCAGGTGAGGTATGGCTGGAGGGACTGGTTCATTGGGGGTATGGCTATGGGGGCATGGCCCTCAAATAAACTTTTCCTCTTCTGCAGTTGTTCTGGTCAGGTTTTTCAGTCCCAGCAGCAACAAAGCTGACTAAAACACTAGAAAGAAGAAAAACTCCCAAACATTGACCCATCAACTTTCAGACTTGCATAATGCTTAATTATGACACAGCACAATTTACTGAAAGAAACTGATGAGAAAGAATCAGAGGCCACCATGTGTATTTCTCAACAATTCAGCAGTTTCAAGAATACAATTCGGAAAAATATAAACTTCTGGGGAAATCCCTTTAACTATGTTTTTAATCCCTGAAATAAATCATTAAAAATTATATAACTCTGATGAATGTGTTCCCAAACAACAAGATCTACAACAATGGACAGATACAAATTTTATAGAAACAAAGATATGAGGAACTTCTGCAGGACAATCTGTCACAGTGTACTGTGTTCCCAGGAAATACATCAAATATTATGAATCTCATCACTTTTTGATGTAAACCCTCAGTTTTAGTTCTGTTTCAAAAAGCATAAGTAACTCAAATTCAAAGACTACTTATGTGTTTCAATTTGAAATCTATTTGAGAATTTAGCTTGGGTATACTGAGACCTTTTATGACCAGGAAACTAGCCAATGTGATTGACCAAAAAGTTGAACAAACTTAGTCTAAATCAAAAAACAAATTGAAGCCCCCAAATCTCCCCGTTTCTATGCCTAAAACTGCATACCTCTAATTATATAATTGTCTCATTGGAATTTTTATCTAATTTCTAATAATATCATAATTTTTCTTATTGAATGCTTTAGCTTTAGTCAGAGAAATGAAATCACTAGGGAAATTAAATCACAAAATCAGAGAAATTTGTGCTTGAATTTCACTTTAGCACTTATCATCAGGAAAGCCTGTAATATAATACTTAAATTTAGCAAAAACAAATAAATAAATAAATGCTTTTTCCTGTCTGCAAATGGGAATTGAGTCTGAGCTGTGCCTGGGACTTGTCATCAATAGGAATAGGTACACGGGGTAGTATGCCCACTCAGATCTGTGTTTAGAAGCCTTGGCAGCGTGTATGTGCAGTTATAGTGCCCAGTTTTCCGATTTAAACTTCATTCATTTTTCTCCAGCTCCTGAGCTTCAAGTCTGAGACTTTTCCATCAGATGAAGAGGTCTCTTTTAACAGATATGTGCTCCTTGGAGTAGGAAGCCCTGTCAATAGAGTCCCTTTCTGTTATTGGATGTCATAGCCTGAAATAGCAGATCCTGCTCCTTCAAATCTACAAACCATGAGTTATGCATATCTCTACATTCCCTCTCATTTTTTAATCAGGAAAAAAAAATCCTGAAAACTCTAACTATAAATCCAGGCTTCTCCTTTTTCAAATAATAACCCTAAATAATGTGTATACCCCTCCTCCCACCCATCATCTCCACTCACTCAGGAGAATCCAATGCATATATTTACAGCTATCTTCCCTGCATCACGTCAGAATGACTCATGCTGTGTCTGGCACATGCTGCAGAAAGGCCTCCGAGAGCTCCCATCAAATCTCCATGCTCCTGAGAAGGACGTCATTAAACCCTGTTGCCGGAAGCATCAGGACAAGGAAGCAACAAAAAGAGGTAGGGTTGTTTTTAGTAAATACAATTACCAGAAATGTAGCTTTAAAAAAAAAAACCTAAAACTATTTTTGGGGCAAAACAAAGAGTGCAATAAAATATTCCAAACTCTTTGAAAGAAATGCTTCTTCATTAAATGAATGAAAGATCTGAGATTGAAAGAAAAGACAAAGATGGCCCTCCTTTGTCTTACTGATCTGCATTCCTGTGAGGAAATGTTAACCCCTATATCAGAGCCTGCCTTTGCTTCCATAAGCCTTTTGCTTTTTTTTTTTTTTAGTGGATATGTATTTTTATGAGATATATATATATTTTAAGAATGCCTCCTTCAATTATACTTTCCCCTAGAAGCTGTTGACTAAAAATTGTACCCCCATGGAAGACACATTTACCTGGGGAAGATCTTAATGGAATCTGTATGATTTTAAATGTGTGTAGATTATCTGACTTCATTTTTGTTCTATTTCTTTCTCATAAATGCCATCATTCTTCCACTAATTTTGATTATCTACACCTCCAAATGTTTTTTTTTTTCATTTTTCTCCTCTTTCTTAGTTAAGAATTTGGGAGCAGAATAGAAATTTAGAGACCATCCAATCTCATCTTGAGGAAATTGAAGGGCAGGTATTTTAAATGAAAAGAAACACAACTCAGTAGAAATTTGACCAAAAACCAATTCAGGTCTAGTATTGATTCATGGCTCCTCTTTCTCCAACTATTAAATATTACTTTATGGATAATTACATCAAAACAATCTAACAACAACTCATAGAGGATAAAGAAGTGATCATAATATTTCTCCTTTAATAACTCCTCCATTTTCTCTTTAGTTTAGAAAGAAGGCAAACATGGGCTATATCATCATGGACAAGAAAATCTGCTCACAGCACATACTACTTCAATGTAGACATAAACTATATTAACTAGTCTTCCAGATAAGCTACCAGGGTAGAATGAGATGTGTGTTGGTATCTGCTCAACAGATTCTTTTGAAAACCAAACAAAGAGGATTCTCAAGATGTTGAGCTCATTTTCTATGATTGCCTTTCTCTTTCTGCTAATTTCTACTCATTTTCTAGGAGTGTCACTGGTTAACAATAACAAGTACCTACCTGGTAGCTGCTGCAGCATCTTTCAGCAAATATTATGACTATTGAACTTTATGTCCAAATAATCCACTCTTCCCTGTTCCAGTTAGAAACTTGCTGCTGGCCTCTGTATTTATTTAGGGATAAATCCATGACTTCTCAATGAGTCTTGCATCCTTTGCCTTTGGATTTTTCTATTTGTATTGTATTCGTTCTTTTTTGAAGAACTGGCATACTATTCATGTAGGATAGAACCATGGGGCAATAGGTTTCAGAAAATGTCTTGTTATTTTTATTTATTTACTTATTTTATTTATTTTTAATTGTTCTTTTTAGTTGCACATGATAGCAGAGTATGATTTGACTTATTTATACAAACATAGAGTACTACTTATTCTAATTAGGATCCAGTCCTGTGGTTGTACAGTCTTGTAGAGATTCGTTGTGGTGTGTTCATATGCGTACATAGAAAAGTTACGTCAGAATAATTCTATTGTCTTTCCTATTCCTTTCTCCCACCCTTCCTTTCATTCCCCTTTCCCTAATCTACTGAATGTATATTCTCCCCTTACCTACCATCACCCACCATGTGTTAGCACCCACATATCAGAGAGAACATTCAACCTTTGATTTTGGGGATTGGCTTATTTTGCTTAGCATAATAGTCTCCAGATCTATTCATTTTCCAGGAAATGTAATAAAGTCATTCTTTTTTATATGGCTGAGTGATATTCCATTGTGTTTCTACACCACATTTTCCTTATTCATTCATCAGTTGTAGGGCACCTAGGTTGGTTCCATAGCTTAGCTATTGTGAATTGAGCTGCTGTAAACATTGATGTGGCTTGCATGACTGTAGTAAACTGTTTCTAAGTCCTTTGGGTATAGAAGTGGTATAATTGGTCAAATGGTGCTTCCATTCCAAGATTTTTGAGGATAATATTGCTTTCCAGAGGGGTTCCACCAGTTTGTAGTCCCACGGGCAATGTGTGAGTATACCCTTTCCCCACATCCTCACCAACATTTATTGTTACTTGAATTGTTGATTGTTGTATTTTCAAAGGAATAGTTCTATAAACCATAAAGTTGCAAATGGAAAAGAGGAAAGTTTACTCTTCAATGGTTTCAATATCAATTGTGAAAACATTAATTATAAGTAAATTCTTCATATATTCCAACAAAAGCACTTTCAACCGTCCCATCATGATGCCAAGCACTCAGGACTCCTCGGGCATGAAGCTGAACTTCAGTTATTTAATAATATCCTTCAAATTCTCCTGGTCCTTGTTTCCTCAAGAGTAAGTGACCATGGTTTCATCAGGCATATCTATTCTATTATTTCAATTTCTTTCACCATCTGTACAATGTTGTCATTTACTGATTTATCTATCCATTGTTAACTATGTATATCATATTTTTTCAGCATCATGTCAATAGGATGAAAATAAGACTTTACGATCATTACTCCACTCAAAATAGTACATTATTTAGTGGCAGAAAAAATTATTGTCTTTCTGTTATAGGTATCTGATAATGCATAATGCACCAGCTGAAATTTAATATCTTAAAAACAACCATTTATTATCTGTATTAGATTTTAATGCTACTGTAATAACTCAAAACTTAGAGGCTTAAGCCATACAAATGTAGAATCTTATAATCCTATGGGAGAGAAGTCACTTTGTCTCTTTGAGCTAAAAGTGAAGATGTCAGCAAACATGCGTTCTTCTCTGGAATCTCTAGGAAAAGTCCACTCCTTGCCCTTTTAAGCCTCCAGAGGTCGCCTGTATTCCTTGGCTAGTGGCCTCTTTCATCTTCAAAGCAAGCTATGTTGTATTGTTCTTTGAATTTCTTTAGAGAGAGTGTGTTTCCACCTTCCTCTTCCACTCATAAGGATACTTCTGATTGCAGTAGACACACCTAGATAATCCAAGCTATTCTTCCTATTAATTTAAGGTAAAATGAGTAGCAGCCATAATTCCATATCCAAAATCTACTTCATTTGGCCATGTAACTTGACATAGAGCTTCCAGAGATTAGGCTTTAGTTATCTTTGGGGAAATCATTATTCTGCCACCATTAACTCTCACAGTTTTTTCCTGCAATTTAAGGATTTGCAGCAACTTGTTTGAGTATTTCTGGTCTGTTGTCTCTTGTGAAGTCACTTCAGAAGGTGGCTGAGACAGGAGAATCACAAGTTCAAAGCCAACCTCAGCAATGGTGAGGCGCTAAGCAATTCAGTGAGACCCTGTCTCTACATAAAACACAAAATAGGACTGGGGATGCGGCTCAGTGGCCGAGTGCCCCTGAGTTCAATCTTTGGTACCAAAAAAAAAAAAAAATAGAAAAGAAAGTGGCTGAGCCTGAGATCATCTTGAAGCCCTTTCAGTCACTCAAGTCCCCTGGAGAGGATTTGAACAGTGGAGCTTGCCCAGCTTGATCTCCTGGAACATCATACTTTATCTCTATGGAGACTTCACAAGCTGTGTCTTTAGCTAGTGACTTCAGAGCAGTGGTTCCTCTTACGTGTCAGCTTAGCATTCCCAAGGTACATGCCCAGAAAGGGATGGAAGACACATCACCTTTTATGACCTAGTCTATGAAGTCATGAAGCATCACATCCACTTCATGCAAAGATCTTCCAAGTTTCAACAAGAGGCAGTAAAGCTCCTTTCCACAGATGAAGAGGAAACTCTCACATTGGAAGAATAACATGGAGGATATGTATGTGGGGCCATCCTAGGAAGCATAACTGCACCATCTGTGAAAGAAATGCTAATTGTGTTGAATACAAAGTGGCCTGACTGTGAGATGATCTAGTTCAATGTGCCAGAGCTGGTTGCAACCCTCACCTCCTTTCTTCTTAATTGAGTACAGAATGGCATTCTTCCTAGCCACTTCACAATTGAGGTAAGTATTAAAGAAACGTGGAAGACATGCACTACTATTAGGCCATTCCCCGACATTTCTATTCCTGTTCAAAGGCCATTGGTATTTAGAGTCAAGAACATTGTTTAAACTTTGTCTTTGGTCAGTTAGGTTTTATTCCATTTCTTTAGATCCTGAAGAACTATTTATAATATTATTTTTAAATCTAACATATAACATTATGCCATATAACTCAAATATGATAAATATATTTATATCTTTTATGAAAACATTAGGGAAGAAAAAGTCAAGGTTGTAATCTGATTGAAAATCTTAGATATGACCGCTCTTCAGGTTACTTTGTTGTTTCCATTGATCAAAGAGTAAAACACTATAGTAGCAATAACTGATTGTCCCAATTCTCTTCAAAAATAATCCACATTTCTCAATATTGACCAGAGTATCATCAGAGATCAGTTTAAGTATCTTCCCATTGTTTTTGTACTAAATTTACATAATATTCCAGGTATTACTAAAATAAAAATCATGTAAAATATGAAAATATTTTATATCTTTATTTAATTGAAATAAGTTTTTAAAAAATCACTTAGTTATGTTTCTTGCAAATATCCAGCAGATTATTTGTGAGTTTATTATTCCTGATATTTTTGTTTGGTTTAATATTATTGTTTGAAGAACCCACTGTTTTGGGACTTATGGAGAGGAAATGACATTTGCCAACTGTAGACTTCCAGAACTCACCTATCTTCAAACAATGCTCAAAGATGATCAAAAGTCTGAAAATTCCACTTGACTTTAGTATATGTTGCTGTCATTTATTTATAGAATTATAATTGAATTAAATTTTAATAGTCATTCATTCACGAGCTCACCAATTTCCCTTGCATTTATTCTACACATACTTATTATTATTCCATTTTCATTACTCATTAACTTCTTTCTTCATTTCATTTCATTAACTTCTTTCCTGATAGGTTTGTCTGCCATACTTGAATAGGAAAGCTACTCATTAGAAAGATCCCAGTGAAAATGTGCTTTCCTTTGGTACACTGCACTCTTGCTCTCTTATTATGTTTGTGTGCATGCAAACACACACGCACACTTGTGTGGACGCGTGGATGTGTTTAATGAAAAAGTCCCAACTTTTAAAATTTGGAAAAGTGGATGAATGTAGTCAAACATTTACATTTCTTTTGATAATGCCATTTTATTATTTGGTATTTGATGTTATAGATATATGTTTTAGAGATGATGCTGTTGTGGTTTAAAGAAAATGTAATTTTTCCCAACGTGGGGCACCTAGTAAGTGACAAAACCAGAATCAACCACGCAGGAAAAGTATTTTGTATTGTCATACACCAACATTTTCACGTTACTTTTTTCTTGGTTAATATTCTGATATTCTTATTCATTTGACTATGTTCCAGTGAAATGTACAATAACATGCAATCATGCATATAATTTCTATAGGCAACCACTACTTACTAGTTCTTTGACACAGTTCTAACATTCTCTGGTGTTTATTAAACTTCAGAATAATCTTCAGTCCTTTCCAGAACCACGTTCCATGAGAACAACATACCTCTTAATTAACCTCCTCTATCCTGTTCGAAAAAGAACCAGAAAAGTTCAGTATGCTTCTATTAATACTTACCCACATCTCTTATTTTTTAAATAATTACATTAGTGTATTTTAGGCTTTGGGGAATGGCAGTGAGCAGACAGTGTTTCTGCTCCAGAGAGGGTTACTTTCTAGCTGGAGACAGGATAGGATGAATAATAATAAAGGAGTGATTTTAAAGAGACTAAGTTCTTGGAGTAAGGAAGGCAGGATAGTGTGGCAAAAACATACCTGCAAGCATGATGAGAAGGGGCATTGGGACCTGAATGTGGATTGAAGTGTCATCTGTGGTCACTGGCCCAACTCCCCTGCGTCCTTGTCTTCTATGCCCTGCTGTGTGTTTATGAGCCACAGGATCCAGCCCATCATCAGGAAAGAAATACTATTAGCTTAAGAAAATTCTGATAATGACTAAACCAAGTCCTTGCCAGAGATGATGTAGGCATTCTAAATAGCCTTAGATAATGACTCTGCTGAAATTAATTTTCAGAAATTTTTCTTCATTAATTGGAGGAGAAGCACACTAAGAACTTGGCTGTGTGAACAGCTGCATCTGTGACCATGAGGAAAGTTGCCTTTGGATGGAACAGTGGACAGAGAGAAAGAACACCAGCCTTTATGACATCACTAAGCTGTCAATCAATCCAATAAAACTTGACATTGGGCATGTTCTACAGAAGAAACAAACCTATTCTTATTCAAATCTTTGTTGTTCAAAACACTCTGATACAGAAGTAATCCAATGATGTGTGTGTATGTGTGTGTGTACTTTTATGTTGACATGGAAAGAGATATACCAGAGACAGTTTCTCTGGTATCAACTCAATATAAGTATTTCTTAAGAAGATAACATGAGATGAAAGAGAGCTGGAATCAGAGACATATCAAAGAAGGATGGAGACAGATAATAAGCAATGAATGGAGCTATATGACTAAGGCAAACAGTAGTAAGACTGACTTGAATGTGATCTGGACATAGGTGCAGTGGTACATGCCTATAATCCCAATGATTGAGGCAGGAGGCAGGAAGATCACAAGACCAAGGTCATCCTTGGAAATTTAGTGAGCCCCTTTTGTTAAAATAAAAATTAAAAAGGGTCCAGGGTGTCTTAGCAGTAGAAAATTATATATATACATATGAATATATATGAAATAATATTCTATGTAAGATATATTTTTATATAAGCACACTGGTAACTCTTAACCCTACCCTTACATAAGCCTTGAAGAACAAGACAAAAACAAGATTCTGTCCACAAAGCTAAGATATATTTCCCAGTCAAGACCTACTGCAGCTCTCCCCGCAGCATCTGAGAACATACCCTCCCCCTGCTCCTTCTGCCTAGAGAGTTACGCATCCTTCTCATGGTGACTAGAGCTGACCCACACCTGGAAAATAGGGGTAGCCATGCCACCTACTGGATTTTTTTGAAAAATGCATTCTCAAATGCCAGATGTCATCTTTCAAAAATCCAGAAATGCGATCTTGGTTTGTATTCAGAATATTGAGACATCCTTCAAGTTCTTTTACAACATCAGAGATGTCACATTGCTATTACATTTTGAGTGCATAACTCAGCCTTTGTATGCGGCAGTGGAACTGGATATTCTGGGATGAGGGAGAACAATCATTACACCATTTGCAGAAATGTAAGTATACCAAATGATCTCAAGTATTACTTTCTTTTCATCCATCTTAAAATGGTCTTTATGAAAATATGAACCTTTTCATTTCTGTCACTTTCTGATGCACTGAGGCTAACATAATTGCTGTGATTAGATGAAATGACAACTTCCTTGGCTTATAAGTCCAACTCACCATCTGCATGGTCTTTATGTGTATATGAGCATTGATTACACCCTCCAACTTGTAGATTTCCGACAAAATATTCAGCTTTCCAGAAATCTTTCCACAAACAAGTTCCTTTGCACCAACTCAAAACAAATCTGTGTTTGTCGCAGCACAATTCACAACAGTATGCAGTTAGCCTTGGTGCCTGTCACCGGATCAATGAATACAGAAAATATGGTATATACATACAATGGAGTATTATTCAACCCTAAAGAAGATTAAATTATGTCATGTACAGTAAAATGGATGGGACTGGAGTGCATGATGTTAAGCAAAATGAGCCAGACTCAGAAAGACCAGTAATCATGCTTGCCCTCACGTGTGGAATCTAGATGGAAAAAGGATAAATTTAAAGCAGCAGAGAATCTATTAGAGAAGAGGAATGGGATTGGAAAAGAGGGGAGTGTAGAGTAAGGGGAAGTTAATAGAGGGTGAATATCATCAAAGCATTTATATGAATGTGCAAATATGCCAAATGAAACCCATTATTGTTTATAATTAAAATTGCATCAATGAAAATGTCAGTGGTCTTTTTCTGGATCTTGTTTCTTTGAAGTTTAGTAATCATAAATTTTACACATCATATGCCTTTGCTTTATATGCAAAGGATCACAAGACCTTATAATGCTATAAATAAAAACAGAAATCTGTGCTATATGAAAAGCATTGTAGGAGACTGAAAGGAGAAAGTGTAGACTGGGATTCTTCAAATTGACTTTCTCACAGAGGACTTCTGTTCAGAACTGCAAATGAACAGAAAACCCACCCAAAACTAAATGGCTAGAGAACAACCCACTTAATAAATTAACAAACTTTCTGAACAGACACTTAAGGAAATCAAGCATACTGGTGACACAGGAGCAGATAAGCGATGCTCAAAATCATTTGGGTAATGATTGCAAAATAAAACCACAATGCTATTTTAATATACTTAATAGAATATTTAATTAAAAACACTTAGACAAAGTGATGGGGATGTTACAGAACACTGGTCTCATATATTCAGGGACTAAACAGCATAGCCATTTACAAAACAATGTATAATCTATCATAAAGTTAAACAAACCTATCATATGATCTACCAATCTTACTGATATTTTCCCAAGTGAAATGAAACATTATATTTATACAAAAAAAAATAATAAGCACCTGCTTATAGTCACATTATTCATTTAAGTGTTTGCTGATAATATAAACAAGAGGTGGTTTCAGAATTGGTAATGCATACCCCTGTAAAAAACAGAGTTATTAACCTGAGTATAGATATTGTATATAGCACATTTTTTCTTCAACCTTGAAGAAGTATCACATCAAAATACCGGTTTCCAAGGG
The DNA here is from genome assembly GCA_004024805.1 of Geosciurus inauris. Taxonomy (NCBI): domain Eukaryota; kingdom Metazoa; phylum Chordata; class Mammalia; order Rodentia; family Sciuridae; genus Geosciurus; species Geosciurus inauris. The sequence goes on from PVHX01003333.1 coordinate 99,703, forward strand.
CTATTTAGACGATTTCCTTCTCCATCACAAGGTATTTACATTCTTATAATCATCAAAAACCATATATGACTCAGATACTCTTCTTTTGGTGTATGGATGAACAAATTTTAGTACATTGACACAACAAAGTGATATTTAACGATAAAAATGATTGGATTATTGATTCATCAAAGATTAATCTTAAATTCATTTTGCTATGAGAAAGAAAAGAACCAAAGAGCTACATACTGGTTGATTAAATTTAAATAGCCTTAGGGACATAGGGATAGGATATAGTTCAGTGGCCATTAGAGGTAGAAAGAGGGCTGGATGAAAACTGAGCAGGCTTGGGAAACATTCGTGGGGATAGATCTGACCACTTGGCCCAAATCTGGCTGCAGATACAATTCTATACTTTTGGTAAAACCAATACAAGACCAGAAGAGTTATTTTCCTCCATGTAAATTTAGAAATCAGCCAGGATGTGAGAAACATGCTAAATGGAATACAAGTACAGAATATGCGAAAATATAAACATAAGGTGGGTCTGGAGGAAAATAACTAACCTAAGTAACTTTGGAATCCACTATTTTGATGGAATAACCAAATGCTGAAGGAAAAAGAGTGCAATCTATACTAAAATTAATAGGTCTGCTTTTCCAGGGGATATGAGCAAACAATCCTAAAATTCCTTTTGGTATATATTAGGATTGAACAATTAAGTGAATATATTGCATATAATGAGAGCCAACTTCCTCAATGTTAGTGGAAGATACAAACAAGGAAAGGGGACAAGCTGGAATTTTAAAAGCCTGGTAATTTAGGGACAGAAGCAGAGATGTCATTATAAGGTTATGTTTTTAAAGATAGGTAAATGGATGGAAGGATGGATGAATGGATGGATGGGTATATAGAAAGATGTGTGCTTATTTTGATTAGCATCCCTATGTGAATTTCTTTGCTCTATCTACTGAAGTATAGATTCAATGATAACCCAGTAGTTTGCACATACCTAGAGCCCAGCGTTTTCTTTATAAATTATTTTCCAATTAAAAGGACCAGAATTTCTTTGCAAATTGGTTGGTTTTAGGGACAGGACAGTTTAAATACAAGATAAACTTGAAATAACATGTAGTTCTGGAAAGTAAAGAATTATTTTAAAAGGTAAGAATAAATAGTGAAAGGGCACAGAGGCTAGTTTTAAAAAGTTGCCAACAATCAAAGCTAGAGCACTGTAAGTAACAAAATTAATAATAATACTATTATTTTTATCAGCAATACAATCTTGTTTCATGAGTATGATATCTCTATCTTTTTTTTGGTACTGGAGATTGAACTCAGGGGCACTCGACCACTGAGCCACATCCCCAGCCCTATTTTGTGTTTTATGTAGAGACAGGGTCTCACTGAATTGCTTAGCGCCTCGCCATTGCTGAGGCTGGCTTTGAACTCACGATTCTCCTGTCTCAGCCTCCCTAAGTGCTGGGATTACAGGCTTGAGCCACCGCGCCCGGCTTGATATCTCTATCTTTTTAAAGGTACTAATCATACTTGACCTAAAGTCCTATTTTCTCAGTTCTTTTGATTATTTTTTGGAGAGGCAGTTTCTCCTCTTTTGAGCTTCTCAGTCCTATCTGCCAATTTTGGCTTTGCGTGAATGTCTGTTGGTCCTTGACCACATCTTTACCTTTGTTGTTTAAAGTCCTCAACAACAGACCAGATAATGTGAGAATATGCCAAAAATTAAATATCTTAGTAGCTATTTTTGTAGATGTGTGACCTTGCTATTTCCATGGCTCACCACATATCAGGGACAACACCCTACATTTTTGACAAAAATATTTTTCCTCTTGCTCCTGTTGCACAGAGAAGCCTTGCTGCTGCTTCCTGGACCAGGGAGGGAAGTTATCAGTCTTCCTGTTGCTTGTCCTGGAAGCTTCTCTACTTCCCACATCTGTCTTCTTTCTGTACTGAATACCTTGCTACTGGGCTCACTATTAGTGCCTGCACCTGGCTGTCAGTTCTGAGCTGATTTCCCTGTTCTCCATTATCTTTCACATGCCAAATCTCACTTTATCTTTGCTAGTCTAACTACCTGTGGACACATACGAGTAGATGAATATGGGTATTTTTTGTAATTTGCTATTCTTGCTACCTCTTTTCAGGAATTAAAAAGTTGCAGAATATGTTCACCTTGTATCATTTTGAAGTATATTTTGTAGAGTCTTATGAAGTCAAAATATAAGAAATTGACAAATTCTGTAGGTCAAGAACAGTTGAATATAATTTTTTTATGATTCTAGACAATGACTTACTAATCATACACTTCTTTGTAGTACAGATTTTGCATATAGTTTCTATGTCCTATGCCCTACTAAAGTTATGAGATAGCAAACACAAGTGCTGAAATTCTTTATTACCCACTGTTATATTTTCTTAAGTCATTAGTTGATCCTTTAGCAGAGGAAGTTCTCAAAAACACAAGGCCAAGAAATACAACATAAATTTTTTACAGGTATCTTTGTGGATATGTACAATTAAACCACCAGGCTTAGTATATGGTTTTCCCCAAAATAAAACAAGTTGTATAGGTGCGGGCTTACCACTTGCATTGGGTGGGGCCTGGGACATAAATATATAGATAACTATCTGCAATATGTTATATATAGTTTGGATCCATGCAATCTTCAGAAATATATCTACAGTATCAGTTTACCTAATTTCTTAGGACCATAAATATTACAAGATCTTATTTTCCATGAGATATTCCATGGATGTTAAATTTATACAATAAAGTAGGAAAGTAATCACTATTACAACTTCAAAAGTTTTGGTTCACTGAAACCAAAGACAATTTTCCTTTCACTTCCAAAAATATTTGTAGCCTCCCAGTGCAAGGGTGGTTTGAATCTGTCTATTCCTCCAATAGCCTTGGGGCCAAGGACTTGTCTGGTTTCCCATTTGGGAAGTTCCTTTCAGAATATTTCCTGCCAAATTCTGCACTGTTTTCCTCCTGGAGGAATGCCCCCTCACAGTTCTCTGGTCCCCGCTCCACACACAGAGGACTTGGAACAGCAGTGCACTCCTCGACACAGACTCTTGGCGCTCAGTTCTGCTCTCTGATAACTACTTTCAGTTTCTCTGGGTTGAAGTAAATAGAAGATCATGGGATCCAGGGAAGATAGTGAATTCTAGTGCTCAGTCCTCCCTCAGTTCTGGAAATGCTGAAGCTCTGGCTTTAAAACCAGAATCTTAAGTAACTAAAAATAATTGAACCACATTATTCAAGGCTACAACTTGTAATGATGAAGAATAAATTTCTGATAACTTTTGCTCGGAGTTATTACCATCTTCCCTTTTTATCTCAGTTGGCACCACTTAAGCCGTCTAAATGGGATCATTCCAGAAACAGAGAAGCTATTTATCATCATAGCATTTTAATTTGGCATTTTTAATTTCCTCAAAACAGTCACTTTTTTTTAAGTAGAAAACTTTTTTGAGACCCACAGCTCTAAGTTTAGAGCTCTTATTGTCAGAAGTGGATTTTCCAATCGTAAAATAACAACAACAATACCACTAAGACACAGGGATAGATTCCAGATTTGTGGAAACCTGAAACTTAACTATTTCAGGGTATCTTTTCAAGAAAAAAAGTGCAAAAGGACAATCACAAACTTAGGCAAAAGTATGAATATATTCACTAAGAGAAAAGGAGTAAAAACATCACAACTTGTAAAAAAAAAGCTTAGATTAAAAAGTCACTAAACGAGGAAAGTATTATAATATTTTTATTAATCATGGCCTGACCTCTACATACATTTTGCTGTCATGTTTTGACTCACTATTAAACTCTTCTCTATAATAATTATCATGTATTACCATAAATGATCATGATTTATTTACTTTTATTCTGACTAGTTTAGGACATCCCCCTGTGCCTTCATTCCTATGTATTGAGTTGATACTGCTGTGTATGATTTCAGGATTGCCCATTTGAGAGAACATTTATTAGAATTTTTCCACGTGTGCTGTTGTCCTGTGCATTGTAGGTTTCACAATTACTTGTTAGAAATCCAATTAATTCTCTTTTGCAAGATTCACATCCACATGCAAAAAAAAAAAAAAATGTTCTTAAATGTCAGGCAAACCCTTTTATGCACCTTATTTAAAAATGTATTTCTAAGAGGTATGGGTTGAGGTTTCCTTGCGGAACAAACCCACCATTGTGTTTTTGCATTGCTGATTGTGAGAAGAATTTTCTCTTCTTTCCAATACGTTGCTCCTTTACTGTGCTCAGATTTTTGCTACCAGAGGCCACAGGCCATATTTCAATTCTCAGTGTAACCTCTGGGCCAACATCTGCATGTTGCCATGCAAAGCAAGCTGGCAAGTCCCTGACACCTTAGGATGGTCAGCAGTAAATCAAGTACATGCAAAGTTACTGTAAATCATTTAAGTATATTCCACTAAATCCAAGCTAAACTTACACCCCTATCCTCCTATCCTTTGTGGGATTTCAGTACTACATGTGGCCCTGTAGGCCACCATGGACAAGAGGAGAAGCTTCAAGGCAAGAGCGGATAGGCAGATGGAAGAACACATAGACATAGCGGAAGGGGTTCAAATTTACAAATTTTACCTAAAGCTTATGACCATGCCTTATACTGCCTGCTAGGGTCTCTCCCAAGGAACTCATGCAAATAAGGGACCTGACATATGGTTCAGTATCTTCATGTCAGTACATTTGTGTTAAAACAAATGGGCTTGAATGTATTTTTTTTTTTTTGTGGTGCTGGGGATGGAACCCAGGGCATTATGCATGCTAGGCAAGCACTCTACCACTGAGCTACAGCACCAGACCCCATATATTTAAGATTAATTCTAAGATGTTACATATTTCTCTTTGTGTTGTCTCCCCATTTTCATTCTCTTTTTTGTTTTGCCTCTAGGAAGAGTTGTTTAGTAAAGAGTTAGTCACATACTGTAAGACTTCAACCAAAAGGAATGTAATTCGAGTTATTTTTGTAGGCAGCAATTTACATGCTTCAAATGGCTCTCTCCATATTCTTGAATCTTTACAACATACTGGCAATCTTTTATACAGGGATTCGCTACTACTGGCTAGAGCTCTGCTAGACTACAAAAGTGCCATGTTAAGGTAGTGCCATTAATAGATGTAGGTGATTTGAAAGGATACCTTTTATTGAGAAAACTCATGGGAGAACATTGTGCTGTTTCTGAATTAATGCTCTGGTCTGGCTTTTGTGGTTACCACTGTGGAAGTAAGCAAAGAACATTATAATGCCCACTATGCTGCTATTGTAAATGGTCTGTAGAATTCCAAATATGGTTCAATTTTTAGTTGATATAATTATAGCCTATTTGACTGCAGTAGTCATCCAGATGTAGTTTAATAATATATACATTCTAATCTTTGAAATAATATTACATTTATAAACACTTTGGTATGAGATGATTCCTGATACCCTATGGCAACTTGAAATGCTTGAAAGGAATGTGAAAAGCATATATACCCATTTTCAAAAATTAAGTCTAAGATCATTCCAACATTAGACTGGGATTTTTGACCTTCTGGGTTGCATAATAAAACTTGCAGATCCTTTAAGCCTCTGGGATATGTTATTCTATTCTAATAGCATAAAAGCTGCCTGTTTAAATCTACTTCCAAAGAGATATTTGCTATTTGTGACATAAGAAGAATTCAATTATACCTCCAAATAATGCACGTCCACTGTGTTCAAATTTCTATTCTGTACTATGGAGAATTAGGTTATTGTGGGGGTTGCAGTGTGTCCCGAGCCAGCGGGTCGAAGGGGCACCCCCACATTCACCTAGCAGTGGAAGTTGGGAAGAGTTGGAGCCAACTGGTTGCCCATTCCCAGCCCTCTGCTGCCACAGGACAATCAGACACACCAGGGAGTCAAGACAAGACAAGTACTCGTATATTTGCGGAACAAGCATTCAACTTATAGGACCCTTTGGCCAATCAGAGACAATGCACATAGGCAACAGCTGTCCATGTGGCAAGGCACGTAAGCCCCTGAATTCTTTCCATGAGCTGATCACGTCCGAGGAACCAACAGTAAACCAATCATATAGTTCCTCCTTCCTCTGTGCTCTTCCCATTTACACTCAATGGCTAGTCGCCACCTTAAGAGCATAGCATGGAGCTAGCTCCCCACAAGTTTGTGATCCATGACTCTCAGGATGTCTTAACCAATGGAAGATGGGTAATGGTACAAGGAGGATGGGCTTCCTCAGCAGATATTATGTTTTAAAAGAACCATAGGCACTAAGTAACAGTTGGATAGGAGCAGGAAGTTCTGGTATGCTGGTGCACAGTAGCATGACTAGAGATGATGATAATGCCCTGTACATTTCAGAAAACCAGAAGAAAGGATTTTGAAAGTTTTCACCATAATGAAATGATAAATATATAACAAGACAAATATGTTCAATATGATTTAAACATTGCATAATATACACATGGATCAAAATATCATGTTAGCCCACAAATATGTACAGTTTTGTTTTTACGCATCTGTTAAAATATGTGTAACACAAATAAAAAATAAAAATTCTTAAAGTGAAAATGAAAATTCAATTGGTAATATTCATTACATCTTTCTCTACATAATTTCTATGTCTCATAAACACATATATATACACATAAACATATATACACAAATCCACAAATAAAATTAGGATCAATGAAGCACTGTTCAGTCATATCAGTATGATTGAAATTTACTGGAAGTAAAAGTCAATGCAAAATTGCAAAAGAAAAAAATCAGAAGTCAAATCTTAGGAGAAAAAGCCAAATTATTTGCTGTGGCTGATTTTATTATATACTCGTGAAATTGTAAAAGAATGTAGCAGAGGGGGTGACTGTCATAATCAAAAAACATAATTAAGAGGAATAAGAGAAGTCAATAAGGTAGGTACAAAATAAATACAAAGCTCAATTTTATTATTTCTATAAAAAATGAACTAAAACTATCATTAAAGCAACAATCTTGAATGTAGTATGGACAGAAAAATAATAAACAAAAATAAGTCTAACAAGTTATGGGCTAATTATACATGACATCTAAGATACTTTTGAAAAGATATGGAAATAAATAGAAGCTAGCTAGTTTTTAGATAAGAAAATTCACAGATGTGCTACCAGTTCTCTTTAGTTGATCATTATTTTCCAGAGATCATTTGTAAAACTAACTACTGTAAAATAATTCCAAACTCAGAATAAGTAGTAAAGCACAAAATATTAGCAAAATATGAAAGCATCAAAGTGTAGAGATTGTAACCCTTTGTTACTAAAAATGGCAGATTAATGGGTCTCATGGAAGCTAGCAATAGATCAAAAGACTGAGGATCAGTCTGTGAAATGTCATGTCATTTCAGTGGGAAAATAGAAATTAGATTTCTTTGTGCTTCTTAAAACAAAATAAACATTTTTACATTAAATTCATGAAGACAATTGAAAGAAAAATGAATGAATGGCAATGTGGAAAATTCGTTCACAAAACCATGAGTCTGGAAACCACACACAAATACACAAAAGTTGGCAATGTTGGCAACTTAAACACTCATATATAGCAAAAAAAAAAAAAAATACTGTAAGCAAACTCAAAGCTTACTAGAACAAAGATATTACTTCAACAACTTATCAATAAAGTACAGAAATTATTCTTATCCCTGTTTGCACTTTACAAATGAAAAATGAATTTTTAAAGTAAAAAATGTGTGAAAATTATTTGTAAAACATGATAAACACATAGAAAAAGGTTTTGTTTCTGAAAGACAAGCTTTTTAGATACAGATTCCCATTAAGATAAAAATTATGATATTAATTTCAGATCTTCACTGCATCTTGGTATATTCCTCCATCAATGATGAAAGGGTTTATTTTCCAAAATAGTCACACTAATTACACCCACTATATAATACTCCCTTCTCACCCCAGGTGGAGTCACTAGAGTTCCAAATTTTTTTTAAATAATTTTTAGTTACAGATGGACACAATAGCTTTATTTTGCTTATTTATTTTTATGTGGTGCTGAGAATCGAACCCAGTGCTTCACATATGTGAGGCAAGTTCTCTGCCACTGAGCTACAACCCCAGCCCTAGAGTTCCAAATTTTTGAAACAATTTATTTTCTCTGTGTTCTATGGGTTTTTCCTAAATCTTGCAAAAGTGGACATAGAAAATGGTAGCTGAGAGTTCTTGGACAAAGACAGACACCAGTGAACACCGTACAAGGTACCTGTTTAGGTCAAATGTTATTACAGAGACCAATAAAAATCCAATAATTTCTCAAAAATCACACACAGAAATATTGTGGATGACATTGGCAAAGGTTTTATGTCACTGAACTATTAATACTGTGGTGGCATTTCATCATAATCAACACATTCTCCTTCCATGTCAAAAGACAGCCATAATAGTTGAGGACACTGGAGATTTTTCCAAGGACTTTTCTATTTTCCTAAGTTCTCTGACCAGGTTACCCCATAATTATCTTTTCAATCAAGTTTTCATTTTGAAAAACAAATAAATCCTTTTTTCCTTGACAAATAAAAGTCCCTGTATTTCCTTCATGAGAACTTAACCTTATACTTGGACAAAATGTGTCTCCATTAAGTAGAGAAAAGGTTTGTACTGCTTCATCCCTCCTCACACAGGCACAGGAGCCAATCTCCTACCAGTTGCCTCATCTGCGAACCTGGTTTGCATTCCTAATGTTTCCTCCTTTGGGCCTGAAAGTGTTTCTATACATTTCAGACAAGTCAGACTTCTTCAGTCTGAAAGAGGAAAAGATATCACAATCAAGAAGATCAATCAAAGCCTTGTAGTTTTCTCCTCCAAATTGTAGTGATCTCATGGTTTCAGAGTTTGTCAAGAACTGAGAGCAGTGATTTTCATTTCTGGCTACATGTTACAAACATGATGAGGGGTTAACTTACACAGAAACTAGGGTCCTTCCAAAGAACAAAAGAAATGGAATCTCGTTCTGAGGACTGGACACTGGTTTGTTTGTTTTTTGTTTTGTTTTGTTTTGAAACAAATTATTGCAGGTGATTTTAATCTGTAGCTGTGGAAGAACTAGGGAATTAACCAATTTACATTTTGTATCTCATTTAAAATAATCCTCCCTTAGGATATAAGTTATACCTTGTTATGGTTTAGGTATGAGATGTCACCAAAAAGTTCATGGGTGAGACAATGCAATAAAGTTCAGAGATGAAATGATTGGGTTATGAGAGCCTTAACCTAATCAGTACATTAATCTCCTGATACTGATTACCTGGGTGCCAACTGTAGGCAGGTAGGGTGTGGCTGGAGAGGTGGGACCCTGGGGGCCTTGCCTTTGGGGTATATATTTTGTCCCTGCTGAGGAATGCTCTGTCTGCTTCCTGGTTCTTCACGCCTTTCTGCTTGGATGCTCTGCCTCACCTCAAGCCCAGAGCAATGGAGAGGGCAGACTATGGACTGAGACCTCTGAAACCATGAGCCCCCAATAAACTTTTTCTCCTCAGATTATTCTTGGCAGGTCTTTTGGTCACAGCAATGAAAAAGCTGGCTAAAACACACCTGCTCTGCATTTTCCACATCATTGTTTTCCTCTTTTTGATGAACTCATTATCTGTAGAAGTCAGCACCTTCATGTCTGTATCTCCAACAATAGGGAAGATCCTAAGGGAATGTGAAGGTTTCTGATTCCACTTAAGGCATCTAATGCTTACAGTTGGTTGGTACTAGACATGTAGGCATTTGCTTTTGGAGCCTCCACTTACACATCCCTCCTTCAACTTGTAGGAAACATGTGTAAATAACATTAACTCTGAGTGGCATTGGTTGCTGAAGGGTCAGTCTTCCTCCTGTCTAGGCAAAGTCCCCTTAAGCTTTCAAAGAATCTAACATTACCTCCTTGAGAGAACCCTCACCTCTTGTAGTCTTTGTTCATTATTTAGTTTCAATTACAAAATAATTTACATCTTGAGTAATCACCTACTAATCTCAATATGTAGTTTTAACTTTGATTCTAGATTCTCTTATAAAAGTCTCTGTGCCTGTATAAATATGCACGCCAAAGTCAGTATCTTAAACACTACCTTAAATCTTTCCTAGGTATAGATTGTGTTGCTCAGTATTAAATTTGATCAGGTTGATTAGCTTATTGGGAATTTGCTTATTTATCACAGTCTTCAAATACTTATTTTTTTTGAAGGAAGAGAATATGTGTCTAGCTCAAGCAATACCTAAGAGAAAACTCTATTCTTGACACCCAGATGACAAATTTATTTATTTTTTATGTTGTGCAAAAGAAAAGAATTACTGCTCTGCAGCCAGGAGTTACTGCAATATATTGTTTTTCAAAGTGATGACATATACACAGTATACACAATTGATTTATGTAAAGGTAAACTAATACTTGCTTGTTAAAATATTATTTTGGTGAAGCAGTTTCTTAAATGGTTTAAAACATTTGAGGGCTCATAAAGGAGGAATTTCAGGGAGTATAGAGGTTTCATTAAAGGAACATCTGTATTTTCCATTAAAATATGCATCACTGTCAACTAAGAGTATATTCAAAATGTATTATTTTGAATGTTGCCCGCTGCTGCTCTGAACAGTCACAGCATACTTCGTCTTTCTTTTTGTTTGGAGGAGCAAGTACAACTAAATGTCCTCAAGTTGAAACTCCTAAAAAGAAATATCCAAATAATGTGAAAGGGAGTTTCAGAGATGAAATAAATTTTACAGATTTTGAATCACACCTGTGCATGCTTCCTCTTATTTTCTAATATTTTATAGGATGGGCCTTTGGACCTAATCTTTATTGTCATGTCTTATTATGACCCTGTGACACAGTCTAAGCTAGAAGCATGTACTTCTCATCTGTAGAAATTAATTCTGAAAAAGGAGTTTATGTAGTCCTGCCTAGGCAAGTCCATTTGAGTTCGCCTCCTGCTGCTATAAGACATTCACTACCACTCACAGGTGAGTCACAAGTTTCCCCTCAGGAAGCAGTGTGATCACAGGGAAAAGAAAAATCCATGCACAAACAGGTAAGTCCTGGTGCAAGAATTATTTTGTTTTCATTTTAAATTACCACATTAGGCAGAATAGTGATGTAATGATTACAGTGAGCACGTTATTGTTTCTCTGCAGCAACATTGATGTCTACAGCAGTTGGAAAGATCTGGAGCTGTGCAGCATTTTTCTATCCAAAAAAAAGTGAGGACTGAATGGAGATTGGGAATTAGTTGAACAATCATTTTGATTCAAATGGTAATGTCACTGAGAAGAAACATTTATTCAAAAATCACAAGGGGTATTATCGTTTGAATAAATGATAATTTTATTTTATTACTGAAATGGTTTGTTCATAGTATTGTAATGATTTGTAATTAAATTATAAAGCCATTTTAATTTTTTGGCCTCTTCCTGAGCATTGCAAATTAATACTTAATTTGAATTTTAAAAATCAATGATTTGATCTTATGTTCCATGAAATTGTTGTTAGTTAGCATAAGGTATTATAACTTTTTTCATACCTGTGTTTTCAAGAAGAAACTGTGTTTTAGAATTGATGCTATAAACACAGCATATGATCATGTAAGTATAAAGTTGCCCTAGAGCTATGGTAATAGATTTATAATAATTGGCATTTATATATTTTATGTGACAGTTGGCAGATAATCTGTGGGATTACTACATTTGGTTTGCAAGCATTGCCCATGGTGTTGAATGACATTGGTTTAAATAGGGGAAGATCACAGATTTATTTAATTTTGGCTCTTCAACCCACTAATCCCATGGCCTTGGACATATTTCACCTCCCCCCTTTATTTGTAAAATATGGATAATAATGTATATCCTCCTATAAATTCATAATCAATATTTAACTTAATAATTCCCAGAATCTCTCAGATCACTGTGAAAATTGACAGTTTTCTTAACACAATAATCATCGTTTTGTTATCCAGCAAGACAAATAAAAATATTGAATAATGTCAGATGCCATTGATTTTGTCACTAGTCTTTCTTATTGAGAACATGACATTGTATTATTTTCACTAAGTGGTAGAGAAGGAAAAAAATCTGAATGCCCTTTCGTTTCATTCTAGGCACTAAATCTTTAGTAGCCACATAAATCCCCTTTCAGTGCAACCATTTCTATGATTAGAAAATAAACCGAACACTAAACCAGGAAATGACTAACCAAACATCACCACACACACACACACACACACACACACACACACACACTTTATGTGTATGTGAAAAATAGAGAGAGAGGTTTTTCCAGGAACTGGGGGTAAAATTCTAATGTAGTGCTTTGTACAGAGCAAACATTCAACAGTAAGATATCACATGAATAGAGTGACTTCGTAATTTCATTTTTTCTTACTAAACTCTAAAAGTTTGCTTTACTGAAAATTCACTACAATATAAAGTGACACCATTTCCTTTATCCCAAGTGCTCAGATATAATGACCGAGATTCATGCACAACTCTCAGTTTAACATAGTTGGCCTGCAACAGAATGATTCAGATCCTCCTGAGATTTTATTATAGTGAGGACCTCTGTAACAAGAAGCTATATATAAATATCCAACTGAAACCTTAGTACTGGTTATCTGAAGTATAGGATCGGCCAAAATGTCAACACATGGCAGTCTACATGAATTGGCATCCACCAGTTAGTGTTGGAACAGCCGCTGCTCAGCCCTTCCTTGATTCTTGAACTTTGGAGTTTATATGCAGAGGAGAAGGATCTTCAACCTCCTTAAATATCTTCTCATTTCCTTTAATAAACCTTGAAAAGAAAGAGCTGATGCTTTCTCCTGGTTTGTGGTACTCCACAAATGTTTACGAGCAAGGTCACCTTAGGTTTTACACCCAGACCTCTTCTATAGTGACTATAGCAAATCCCAAGAAAACCACTTCCTTCTAGATTTGCCTTCAATCTCTAAAGTTTAACAAGCCAAGAACTAGTAAGCAAATAACTTTCAAATTGTAGTTGTACAATGTGGAATCCTATAGTGAGCTTTCTTTACCAGGAAGGATACCAGGACCACTGGGTAACATATTTCCTTTTCTTCTTTTAAATGTTATTTCCTAGTAATCCAAGTAACACTTCCTTGTTCACCCACTATATCAGCATTCTCAAGCATATTACAAGAACACACACACACCCTCTTTAAAATGTAGACTATGAAGAGTATCAGCAATGGCTTTATGCCCATTCATACAGAAACCTGAGAATTTGTATTTGTGCCTTGGAAAATCAAGCATATTTCTTGAAATCTGTGCCAACAGATAAAATTGTGCTTAAAGAAGTAGTGATTCTTTTAGAAACTTGTTAATGAACAGTATCAATTGGGCAGACACCAATTCATTTCATTCTGCAGATTTTAAAAAAAGGGCAAAGCTGATATATAATCTTCAGAATTGTTGTATAAAATCTATGATTTAGGGAAAAAATTAATATTTTGGAATGTACATTAAAAGGAAGAAAATAGATGAATTTGTTGATGAATGCATGTCATTAATATGAATATAAGGAAGTTTATATTTCATAATATTAAAAAATACAAATTGAGAAATGACAGATGATACTACAGATGCAAAATTATTATTAGTAGTAGTAGTACTGGGAATTGAACTCAGGGGTATTTGACCACTGAGCCACATCCCCAGCCCTATTTTGTGTTTTATGTAGAGACAGGGTCTCACTGAGTTGCTTAGTGCCTTGCTATTGTTGAGGCTGGCTTTGAACTCGTCATTCTCTTGTCTCAGCCTCCCAAAGTGCTGCAATTACAGGTGTGTGCCATGGCGCCCAGTTCAAAATTATTTTTAAAACTGGTTTAAAAGCAGACTAACTGATTCCTATACAGAATAATTCCATTAAGTCTGGAATTATTAATTATTAAATCAATAATTCCATTAAGTCTGACATGATGGAATTAGAAGATTCTTTGAGGGAGAATATTCTTCATGCATATGGACGCATTATCTATAGTGTTCAACAATCTGAGCTTCTTCCCATTCTTTGTTTGACAGAACGTGTAAAGCATGGTCACATCATAGTCACTGGGTTTAGAAGAGAGTTGACGTTATGAACGCTATGAGAAATAGGCTCAGAGCATGTATGCCACCTGGTGTGCATGCGCTGCATTACAACTGGGTCTGAAGATGTAAGATTTCAGTGTATGGAGAGTACTACAGATAATGGACTAAGAAAACGCAAAACCAGAGCACACTTTAAAATTAACATGACAATAATTCAAATTATTTCAAGTATTTAAAAAGCAGCCTTCACCTTAGGCATTTATATTAGTTTTTCTGGTTGTCATAATCAAATAGCCCAGAGTAGGAGTCTTAACAGAAATATGTTTCTTCACAGTTTGGGAACATAGAAGCTCAAGATGGTACCAGCAGCACTGGTTTCTCCTGGCTCCTGGTTTCTCCTGGTTTCTCCCCTTGGCTTGGAGATCATGTTCTTGTTATTTTCTTATGTAGTTCCTTGTGTGAGTGAGTCACTCCCATCTCTTCCTGTTTTATAAGGACACCAGTCCTATTGGATCATGGTTCACCCTAATGACTTCACTTTAACATCTCATTAAAGACCTATCTCCAAATTCTGTCACATCATGAGGGACGTTGGATTTTTGTGGATACATAATTCGCTCATGAGAATATTCAGTACTAGATTTGGGGCAGATACATAAGAGTTGATGTAAATCATGCTGGATTTTGTGTTAGTCACAAAATCCAAAAGCCCTGACAAGAACAACTTAAAGGAGGGGAATTTTATTTTGGCTCTTGTCTTCAGAGGTCTCAGTCCATGGTCGGCCAACTCCATTGCTCTGGGTATGAAGTTAGGCAGAACAGCATGGCAGAAGGGCATGGAAGAGAAAGCTGTTCTGCTCATGGCAGCCAGGAAGCAAAATATCAACCCCAAAGGTGTGTCCCCAGTGTCCTATTTCCTGTAGCCATATCCTACCTTCCCGTGGCTACTACCCAGGTCAGTATTCTTTTCAATTTTTTAATCCAGTGAAGGAATTAATTCACGAGTAAGTTTCAGCTCTCACCATCTATTCATTTCACCTGTGAACATTGCTACATTTTTCTCATGAACTTTAGGGGGATATCTCAAGTTCAAACCATGACTCATTTCATTTTGGGGATGTTAATCCAGAGGGATCTATACATTTTAAATCTCCATGAACAAATTGAGTTTCAGGCACAAGGAAGAATCTAAATAATTTGTGTGTGTGTTTGTGTGTGTGTGTGTGTGTGTGTATGCGTGTGTGTCTGTGAGAAAGAATAAAGAGAATTCAATGAGTTTATTTAAATCTAGCCAGCTGATTTCTTATTGTATTTTGTCATTTCCTTCAGCTGCCAATTTCATTACATTTGTTGAATCAGATAAAAGAATCTTTTAAAACATCCAGGGTTTAAGGGGACAATGGAAAAGGAGAATCAAAAAGAAGAGAAAAACATAATCTTGCTTTTCTTAATCAAGTAATACAAGTGTTCTGGAAAGTATAATCAGCCTATATTTGTAATTAAATGTCACTTTGAGGATTTTAAAGGATTATGAGGACAAGGTATAGCAGAAAGGGAATCTTTAAAAGATGGGAGATAATGTCCTTTAGTTCTTCCACCTTTGAATTGGATTTTATGTCCAGGTCTTACAGGGAAATATATTAATTGATATGTGACAAAAACTCAGAGCAAAGTAAAATAAACATATTTTGATTATTGCTTACGTTTAAAGTGAAGAACAGGAGCAATCATATATTATCCCTAAATCAGGGATAATTTTGGTAGTAAAGCAATCATTAAAAATATTTTCCTCGAGGGGAAGTAAATAGACACAATCAGGATGGAGCCACAGATACTTCAGTGTATGAACATACTTTATTTCTCCAGATAGAATGGTGGTAATGGGAAGCAGAAATGTCCTTTTATTATCATATGGTACAAGTTGCATATATATCATTCATTTACATTCACCTAAAGGTATAAAATGTTGTGTGTTTAAATTATTGACTGTGAATCAGAAGAACTTAGTAACGTTCTTGGACAAACATGAAGTGAACGTAAAACTTTTGAGCAGATCATTTAATTTCTCATGAATTTTTAATGATCAGCTCAAGAGCTGTGTGGGCCTGGGGTGACACTTGTCTATGGAGCATAGATTGGAGCTCTGCACTATCAATGATTTCTCTCTGCAGTTATGGATCTCAGACAGTCCTGAAGCTTGTGGCTGCTACACCCTATGTGAACATAGAAGACAACTTCTCCTGCTTCCTGGGTCAAAGGTAGAAACAAAGGCTTCCCTATCCTTCGTCCTACTCCAGGCAGCGCAGGTACAGAGATACTCTTTCTCAAGTTTCATCAATGATTTGGAAAGAGAATTGTAATGTAGAGACACTTTGGACTACTTTGAGGTTATGTCTGCTGTGCAGAGCCCTCAAATGGGCCTAGGATCCCTCCCCTTGCCCTATACCTGCCCATGTATTGGAGAGCAGAATTAGTCTGTGACAAAGACTTAGGCAGCAGTTTCTGATTCCCAGAGTCTGTAGAGTCCATGTTTGATAAAGACATTAAGAAGCAACATGCAGCCCTTTCTTCTCTCTATCTCAACTTTGCTTGAGGAACTTTGATTTTCTTCTTCCTGTGACCTTCCAGAGTGCCTGAGCGCCATCCTTCAGCCTACTTTTCACCCCATCCTTTCAGAATGATTAAGTACCTTTTGGCTCAAAAAATATCTCTTTGGAACTCAAATACATAGCGTGCTATGAAAGATACACTCCTGCTGTTTTGTAAAACATCCTTGTAATTTTTTAAAATCATTAAAAATCTAGATTTTTGAGAATTAAACACCACCAAGTGGTGTAAACCAAAGGTGTAGTTCAAGTGCATCTTAATAAAGTCTGTTCTTATCATTCAACAGGTGTTGATCCTGTCTACTCATCATTTCTACACTTTATGTAGTCCCAGGTGCAGATCCTATGAACAAATACTCACAAGAGTAGAAAGAGCTCTCTGTAAATAACTGTTTACAGCACAGAATACATTGCATTGGAACTTTAAAAGAACAAGGTAAACTATGTCTCCAAAGAGGATGTAACACTAGATAAACATTGACTAACAACATAGAATCTTCTTTCATCATTGCAAAAACATTAGAGGTCTTCAGCCTTCAAATATCTCTTTCACAATTAATCTTTCTTTCTTTCTTTCTTTTTTTTTTCTGGCACAGGGGCACTTTTTCACTGAGCTATATCTCCATTTTTTAAATTTTGAGACAGGGTCTTGATTAGTTGCCAAGGCTGACATCAAACTTGAAATCCTCCTGCATCAGTTTCCTGCATTGCTGGGATTATAGGTGCACACCACTTTCCCCAGCTCTGTTTTACTTTTGCATAACTAAATAGTATTTTATGTGATCCTCCTTAGAAATGGGACTTTTGACATCAAAGGCAGACTTAAGTTTTAGATCTTTCCCTTTGATCTTTGAAACGTGGCAGGCTTTCCCAGCTTCTATAATGTACATGACAGTTTTCAAATATTACAAAGCATAGGTCAAGTCACCTGTCACCTTCACCTCCATAGCCAACTCTAACAGGACTAACTTCACATAGTAGCAAGGCCTAGGCATGAGACTGTGGCCCTGAGATGATGCCAGCAAAGTGCATTTGCCTTTTCATCAAGATGCTTCAAAGATGTTTTCTGTTCCTGGTATTTTTGACCACTGGGCTTTCTACCATGTTCTCAGGTTTACCTGGGGCACTGAATGGCAAAGAAGAACATAAAACATCCATCCATACCTCATCTCCTTTTTTTCCCTTTATTCATTTGTCTAAAATAAAAGTATGATACACCCAAATAGTAAAATAATTACAGCATCATGGCCATATGCCCACGCTGACTAAATTAAATTCTTGGCTGGCTCCAAATGGTATTATACTGCCAAATTCTCATCATGCTGGTTAGTTGAGTACATGTCGCAAGGAAAGGAGGCCACTGTTCTGTTCAAGCCATTATTTTCTCACTCTCTCACTCAACAGCCCTGCTATGGTGATTGCTAAATACAAGACACTCATCTCCTCAAAGACGTTATAGCTTTATTGAGTGTGAGCAGCAGATAAGAAAATAAATGATTTTAGTGTTATCTAGTGCATTAGGCAGGTGTTTGCACAGTGCTGGAGCAGGACTTGGGGAGTGGTTGGTGTTCAGCAGAAGGGCTTATGGCTGAGCAGAGCCCCGGGGACTGTCCAAGAAATAGAAAGCCAAAGGCATGAGAAAAGAGACTTTGATGCTGAGTGAGCAGATTTGCACTCAAAAGCTGTGCGCATCAGGAGAAGCAAGGGAGATTCATTGGAGAAACAGCTCATCAAATAGCTGGAGAGGACAGTGCATCCGGCTTGCTTGCAGGGAAGAATTGTAAGACTCCACGAGAGCTGTGGGCTGAACAGTGTCCTCCCAGATTCATGTGCCAAAGCCCTGGTCTGCAATGTGATGATATGTGGACTTGGAGGTTTTGGGAGGTGATTAGGTCTGGATGAGGTCATGAGGGTGGAGAGCCCATGATGGGGTCCAAAAAGCGTCTTCTTTCTCTCTCTATCATAGGAGGACACAGTAAGATGGTGGCCATCTGCAAGTAGGGAAGAGGAGAGCTCTTCCCAGAATTCAACCATGCTGGCACCCTGACCTCAAACAACCCGCCTCTGTAGGAAATAAACTTCTGTTTTTAACATCACCTAGTCTATGGTATTTTGTTATCACACATGGGGCTTAGACTATGAGTCTGGGAAAGTGAGAACCTATAAAATAGGAAAGAGTTTTCCATTTTCATGGAAGACAAAGGGAAGGTTTTGAAGCTAGGTAACAACCTGATTAGCTGAAAATTATCAACATGGCACTGTAGAAAGTGAAAACCAACTTGGAGGAGACAGGCTATTCAGAAGGGTGTATTTGTGGATGCTCAGTTCACTTCTGTGCTGGAAGATTTCACTGATCATGGCCAGCACCCTCAGGAGAAAACAGTTCTTAACTGGGTTTTTATGGCCTTTAATGGATCACCTTCATTGAGCTCTTTCCTTGATGTATCCCTGGCCCCCTCTGCTTCAGTGCTAGAGGAAGCAATTGACAAACACTGTGAGCCCCTTTCTGGGCTGCTGTTCAGAGTGTTCTGCTTCCTGTTTTAGAATATTCATGAAATATTTCCCTTCTTCTCTTTTCCAATCCTTTTTCTGATTCAGCTGGCTTCATAGCCTCAACTCTCTTGAGTGTTCAGATCATGTATAATTTAAAATCAAAGCTCTCCCTGGACCCCTATCTTAACTTGTTGGGGCCAGTGAGTAACATGACCAGAATCCCTGTGACCTAAGCATTTGATGTTCCTATTGCAACTAATGGAAAATTAGCAAGAAACATATCATAGTCATTGCTTTCTGTCAGATGCAATCAGAATATGGAACATACATCCCTGTGACATGTTTGCCTAATTAATAAATTAAAGTGCTACAGGTCTTCAGAGAGTTCCCCAATCTAAATATTTTAGATGTTGTAATCATTTTTTAAAAATCAGGGGTGGGGTTTAGAGAAAAAGTTTGTGAGCATTGTAGGTGAAGGTAGGGAAACATATAAAGAAAAAATGTAAAGGACAGAAAAATATACTATAATAATAATATGATATAAAGATATATGCTACTAGAGACTGTCAGGCTAAGTGAAATAGGCAAATCCCAAAAAATCAAAGGCTGAATAATTCTCTCTGAAAGGCAGATGCTAACACACAATAATGGTGGGGAAGGAAGAATAGAAATTCAGTTGAGGAAACAAAGGGGCATGAAGGGAAGGAGAAGGGATGGGAATAGGAAAGACAGTAGAATGAGTGGGAAATAACTTCCCTATGTTCGTACATGAATACAGGACCTGAGTAATTCCACGTCAAGAATCGGATCCTAGTTAGAATAAATTGTACTCCATGTACCTATAATGTGTCAAAAAGACGTTCTACTTTCATGTATATCTAAAAAGAAAAAATAAAAATAAAAATAAAATTTAAAAATGTATCTATTAGAATAATTTAGACTATATTACCATATAGTATAACCAAACAGTACAATACAATGTAACATATCATCATAGTACCATATAAAATGATGAGTTAGTTTAAAATTCCTCTTTTTTTTTTTTTTTTTTTTGGTACTGGGGATTGAACTCAGGGGCACTCGACCACTGAGCCACGTCCCCAGCCCTATTTTGTGCTTTATGTAGAGACAGGGTCTCACTGAGTTGCTTAGCACCTCACCATTGCTGAGGCTGGCTTTGAACTCACGATTCTCCTGTCTCAGCCTCCCTAAGTGCTGGGATTGCAGGCTTGAGCCACCACACCTGGCTTAAAATTCCTCTTATACATACAATTTTAGTTAAAGAAAAACTAAAGTTGGAAACATATTGTGAGACTTATTTTTAAGTACATTGAACTTATTATTGGGAGCTTATTAAAAGTATTGTGCACACTTCATTTAAAATGTTTGAAAAAAAGGAAAAGCAAATTGCTAACCTTTTATAGTGTAATATTGTGCATATTTTGTTAAAAATTTCTACTTGGCCAGGTGTGGGTGGTGCACACCTGTAATCCCAGCACTTTGGGAGGCTGAGACAGGAGAATCGCGAGTTCAAAGCCAGCCTCAGCAACGGGGAGGCGTTAAGGAACTCAGTAAGACCCTGTCTCTAAGTAAAACACAAATAGAGCTGGGTATGTGGCTCACTGGTCGAGTGCCTCTGAGTTAAATCCCGGGTAGCAAAAAAAAAAAAAAAAAAAAAAATTCAATTTGTGTTCTGAGTCAGTATATATTTAAGTCAAATTTAGCACAGATAATAATTTTGTTCAGTTCACTAGATAATTTGAATGCACACAAAATGTTGACCACATAAAAAACATTAATTTTGTTCTCTATTCAAGATCTTGATTACAAAGTTAGGATAGTGGACTAATGCATTCAGAGAGATGTCAACCCATAAAGATTAAAGTCAAAACAATTCTAATGTCAAAGGTTCTGAGTCTCAGATAGGATGATGTTTGGGATTACATTACCAAATTGTAAATAGAAAGAAATATTCATAGGTTCACACAAATTAGAATCCGTAATGTTTAATATTTTCAAGCATTTTCTCACATAGCAAGCACACAGTAAACTTCATAGTTCAAATATAGTCAAATATCTTTATAGTACAAATTATCTGTTAAGTTTTAAGATTTAAAAAATACAATGTAATACATTTTATATTTACGAAGTTATTAAGGAATCATAACAGCACTTTATTTGAACACTTTATTATATATTTTTTGAACAACTCAATCAAATAAATTCACAAATAGATTTTGAAGTGTTTGAGTGCTACACAGTAATGATATCTTTTGAGTGTGATGATATATGTAAACAATACCGTTTGACTTTGTTGATGTTTCCCTGTGTAGTACATCTGTGCCTGGAGGTGTAAGTGAGTGACAAAGCTGTGCATGTATGACCAATCTGCTCAGCTTTCACTCTTCCATCTTTCATTTACTTAAGGAAGGTAAAGGGTGTTTTCGTTTAGAGATGAATGGAAGGTAATGTTCTTGAATTTATAGTTTTACTTCAAAATGTGCAGTGATCTATACTAATCAGTTCTCATCAAGCATTTACCAGTGAAGTGATTTCCTTTACTACTTTTTTTTGGATCAGTCATAATTAAGATCTGTTTACATTGTAGCAATATTTATGCAACCAGTTTTCCTCTTTGCTTCTGTCCTTTGTGTGATGCTGCCATCCAGTGGCGAACTGGTGTATTTTAAAAAAAAATTTTTTAGATATTGATGGATCTTTATTTTATTCATTTATTATTTATACGTGGTGCTGAGGATCGAACCCAGTGCCTCACGCATGCTAGGCAAGCGCTCTACCACTGCGCTACAGCCCCAGCCCCGACCTGGTGTATTTTTGAGTTACATTCCTGGCCTGTAATGAGAGGCATCCAGAGCATTTCTGATTCATAACTTCCAACACTAGGGATGGTATTGTTTTTCATAAGTACTACCCCATTGACCATTTTCAAGTAAAGTAGACATTATAGTTTTTGTGGTTTCTGAAATTTTTATCCAATTTTTCTGAGAACTTCACTACTTTGATATTAATCTCTGTAAAAATTGATTTTTAACATCTATGTTAGAGAAAAAAAGAATCACTTTTAAGTACTGTCTTCATGTAAATGTACTTCAAAATGATTATGCTAACAGGTTCCAGTAGAAAATAAAATCACTTGATTTAACAAGTTAAATGATTTCACACATCTGTAATAGGGAAATATAAAAAAGACAGATTACATCTTGAGCTCATGTTACATGGTGTTTATCATTATTATATGCTCTCAGTTTTAGAGTAACTGAAATATTTAGCCCAACTTCATAATGGTCTTGAAAGAAAGAAAGAAGAAAGAAAGAAAGAAAGAAAGAAAGAAAGAAAGAAAGAAAGAAAGAAGGAAGGAAGGAAAGAAATGAAGAAAGGAAGGAAGAAATTCAGGAATATTTTTTCTTAGATTAGGCCTTTTAATACCTGTAGGAGTTTTTTTCTTTTATATTATAATCAAGATATTACACATTGAGCACTATTTTTTTTTAAAAAAATTAGTTGTCAATAGACCTTTATTTTAATTTTATTTATTTAGTTACATGCAGTACTGAGAATCAAACCTAGTGCCTCACACATGCTAAGCAAACACTCACCACTGAACTACCACCCCAGCCCACAAAGCATTGTTAGTGTATATAAAACATTCCTCCATCATTTTGCTCTTGAGATAGTGGAGAGTGGATGACCACCGAGGGCACAGAGTTGTGTCTACTAACTTGCTGATGCACAAGACTTTCCCTGGCTAGTTTGAATTCTGGCTCTCTGAGGTGACTGAATTTTCCTGCCTATTCACCTGCATCCCTTATAGTCATTTGGAAAGCTCCATGTCTTTCTCCCACAGTAAAGGGGCACTTTGTGAAGAGTGACAACCTTGTTCAGACTTCCTAGCCTCCTGGATCTTCCTAACTAATGGAAGCAGTGAGAATATTTTTTATCACAATTCTCACAATATTTGAAAAAATTTTGGTTTATAGATCAGCCAAATATGCATCTTAAACTCAACCATATACATGTCAAAAAGCAATGTATAACATAGCTAATTGTCATGAGCGTAATGGTCATAGATAATCATACACTAACTGTTTGGAGCTGGAACAATTTCCTGTAGATTTTTGAGAGCTACAAAAAGAATTTGAAATAAATTACTAAATATAGATTTAGTTAAAGAAATACATACTGAGCATATAAACATATCTTGACTCACCATGAGGCATTTTTTTTTCTGTAAAGAAAGAACATGAAAATACTTATTTCAGGTAAAATATGAACATATTAAAAACATTTCAGTGTAACTTAATGACAGGTCAAAAGACCTACTAAGCTTGAATTTAAAAAACAAAACCACATACAGATGACTTATGGATGTGTGTATACTTTAGCTCTTTCTTAATATAATTAAGACAATTGTTCATTTCAGAATTAAAATTGTTCTGAAAGTAGCATTCTCTATCTCTGACATTCATATCCCACCTAAGGCAATGAGTATAGTCAAAATGTTTACTATTGGTCATGAAAAGGCGTACACACACGCCCAGCTGCTAAATCCCATCTAGTTGTCCTTCTGCTGTGGGAAGGCAGTGAGATTTCCCTTCACAATCTCCATGTGATGAGCAAGACCATACAGCTAACAATGACTAGTGGGTTAAGAATAGAGGACTTGGGGGCTAGGATTGTGGCTCAGTGGTAGAGCGCTTGCCTCACATGTGTGAGGCACTGGGTTCAGTCCTTAGCACCATACAAAAATAAATAAGATAAAGATATTGTGTCCATCTACAACTAAAAAAACAAAATTAAAAAAAAAGAAATAGAAGACTTGTTACATTTCTAATCTGAAACATTTAATTCCAGCACCAGGACTACCCAGTAGTCTTTTTTGTAGCTAATGATCTGGAGGCCACAGATTTCAGATTTTGCAACTGTAGCATGTTGGAGTCTCTATTTGCTTGGATTATTGCTTTGAGGCAGGGGTGTCTGAGTCCAGGAGGTAGTGCTTGGACCAAAGTGGATTTCAAATCAGCTCAAACAAACCTTTACTGGCTAAGCCACAGAGATTTGGGGATATTTTCTTATCTCAACATAAAATAACATGTCCTGACTAGTGCAAGGAGTTGAAAATTTCATGTCTGTGCTTGTATCAGCCACTTATATTTTAGCTTTTCTGCACACAGTTTGTTGCTATCTATGTTCAGATAAAGTGATTCTGTTCCCTTCTTTCCACCCATAATTTAGCACAAAATATGATTTATTAGGCTATTGTTATTCAGTACCCCTGTAATATATTCAAGAAATACAAGTACCAGCTGGGAATATCAGAAAAGAAAGTAAAATGGACTTTGAAAGAATCAAGAGACATATACAGAAGGCCCAGACAGAAAGAATGACAATAGTAAAAGGCAGTTGAAACCATGGGCTTCCCTCTGTCTTCTCAAGTGGTTTCTTGAGAGATGTCTTGCATGTCCACATAGCCTTTGGTGAGACACACTGGTTCTATGATTACTCACAATTACTGTCTTTGGTTTTTCTCCCCTAAGTCTCAGTTGCTACTGAATGTGCTTAATCATAGGAATGAAGACCTGTATCAGTCCCAAGGACACTGAAGTTCATGTAGCCTATCTAAGCCCATTGGAGTGTGCAAGTTTGGTCAAGTACCAACTAAATAGAGCTGATTCTACTGAGTGAGGCTGAGGATGCAAGGAGATGGTGCTGCTCAGTGCTGGTACCTACGCTTAGGGGGAATATTTCCTCACCATTAAACTTTAGCAACTATCAGTCATCCTTTAGCATCCAGCGAGGATTTGTTTCAATACCCTCTCCTGGGTACCAAAACCCATGCATGCTCCCAAGTCTATTAAATAAGATGGTCTAGTGTTTGCATATACCTATGCACATTCTCCCATACATCTTATCTCTAGATTACTTCTAATGACTAACCAATTGTAAATGCTATGTCAATAGCTATCATGTAGTATTATTTAGGAAAGAGTAACAAAACAAGTGTATCATGTTCAGTACAGACATATTTTTTAAAATATGTTTGATCTCATGTTAGCTGGATTTGTGTATGTGGAACCCTTGGATACAGACAGCCTGCTGTACAAGGGCCTTTGTTGGAATGATGCCCCTGACTCCTGTGATACACAAATCTAGGGAGTTCCCACTGCTCTGGGTTCAATGTTATTGGCACATCCTGGCGCTCAACTCAGATAGATCCCATTTTAAATCGTCCCCCACAGGGCTGTGCCACACAGTGGCTAAATGCCAGACATGGAGAAGGCACTTAATCCATGTGAGTTTCTTCAGGGTTATATAGGCTTTTATTTGAAAGGGCAGGTGACAATTAGCATTTTGCCATTTGAGGGAAACAATTCTAACTGGGAAAGATTTGGAATAGCCTAAGCAATAAAAAAAATTGGCTCAAGTTTCCTGCTAACAAGTGTCAATTTAGAATTTTATTGTTGTTGTCATGTTCTGATTTTTTTTCAAGTTAATAGCAATAATAGCTAACACATATATAACACTTAATATGCCCCAGGTATTGTTTTAAGATATGCATGTGTAATAAGTAGTTCAAGAGTTATGCAGTGCTGTTATTTCTGCTTCTTAGATTGAGAAAGGCACAGGGAGATTAATAGCCCTCTCCAGAGTCACAGAGCATGTAAAAGTTGGAGCTGTCCTTGGAATTTTGGGTAGCCTCGAGTATCATGGCTACTTTGCTTCTGATGTATTTATCTTGCTAATCCCATTCGCATTCACAATCCTTTCACGGTTTCAAATTACCATTGGAAATGAATCTGTGGAATTCTTTGAAATATTTAATAAACAGATTTTCCATTCATGCTAAAACATATATATTAACATGACTAATATATACTTTAATATGACTAATGCATGACAAAAATATTTTATGAGAGTAAATTCAGTCATCAAAAAAGCAAAATCTATAAAATGGGCATAATCTCAGGTTCTCCTTTATCTTTGTGTTCTCATAACTACCTTAGTGTTTTTATAAATATAACAGATTCACTTTCTTCTTTTACATCTGCCTGGAAAATCTAACCTATAATATAATATTATAGGTTAATATATAATTAACCTGTATAATATATAATTTATAACATTTTGTTTCCAATTTGATACTTTCTTAACAGGGAGTATATTTGCTTTTTGTTTTTCCAATCTGTAAGACAGTGAATGTAAACAAGAGTTCATGTGTAAGGAATCACTTGCCCACTCCTGCCCCCAAACAAATAACCAGTAATGGTCACAGTGGGCTCTCCCACCAGTACTGGAAGTGGAATCAGACCTCACCTCTGAGAACTTAGATCTATTCTGGAAGCTTGAGAAGAGGGGCTTTGGGGGAGATCTCCATACAGAACTCTCAGGTACAATACCAAGGTCTGAACTCCAATGGCACATTGCAGTGCTATAGTTGGTGCCAGAAGTGACCTATAGGACCTCAAATTCCACAGAGAGGAAGGCAGAAGATGAGAGGAAGTTACTATGGATTATCGTGGATTGGTTTGTTAAAGCACTCGAGGCCCATATTTGATAGATTCATGAGCATGTTTAAGGACAGGTAAAGGCGCAGATTACTATGACTGACCCAACATGAATTCTCAGTTTCTCCCTTATGGTAGAGCTCTGATTTTGGAGTCATGTTGCCGTCAGAATAAAAGACTATGCTTCTCATCCTTCTTGCACCTGGGTGTGATCATGCACTAAATTCCAGGTAATGAGTTTCAAGAGGCTTCTAAAAGCCTCTTTAAAACAAAAAACAAACAAACAAACAAGAAAGCCTAATTAAGATGGAGTTTTTAAAATTTCCTTTGGGAAGAGGTTTTTAAAATTTCATCCTTTGGCCTTTAAAACAGAAATGATGGCAGGATCATCAATAGCCATATTGAAATCTGAGGTGACTTTCATGATGGAAGTTAAACTAGATTTTCCATGTCTGATTACCATGATGAATTTGACCTATGCTTCCTGAATTACCTGTCTTTGGGATTTTTATACTTAGATGAATAAATATAATCTTTACAAAGACTTTTCTATAAAGGGGATGTTGGAATTTTTAATACAACACATGAAGGAAAAATAATCAAATTAATAAAATATTTTATGCACATATTCCCCGAGGAAGCACATTGATTTTAAACTAAGAGTTTTATGAACAATTGTTCATAAACAATAAAACTTGCTTGAAGGCAAGTTATTTTTAAATCAAACAAGCATTCAAATGGTAACTGAGATCCTTTGAATAATCATTAAAATGACTGAGATTGTTGATTTATAGATTTTTTTGAATGATTATTTCATTCAGACAATAACTAAGAACCTTCTATTATCAATGCTTGTTGTGGACCTTGTACGTTTATTAAAGAAATGAATTGAAACTTGGTGCTTGTTCCCAGGGTCACCCTTTCATACAGAAGACAGGCAGGAAATATTGGGAAAAGCTTAAGTGACATAAAAACAACTTTTTAACTGAGTGTACAAAACTAAGTCATGAGATAACAATGAAAGATTCCAAGTTTTGTGACCTATACTGGCAATCTCATTTAGATAAATGCAGAACATGTGATATATCTTTGTCCTCCTTATTATTTTAGTGTTCTTTATAGAAACAGAACCAATAGGTTGTGTGTGTGTGTGAGAGAGAGAGAGAGTGAGAGAGAGAGAGGGAGATAGAGAGAGACTTATTTTAAGGAATTGGCTCAGGATCTTATGGAGGAAATCCATAGACTCAAGAAAGCCTGTGACATTGTTCTAGTCTGAAAACAGGAATCTCATGACTCAGGAAGAACCATTTCAGTTTGAGTCTGAACATAGCAGAACACGGACATCCCAGAGAAGACAGTCAGGCAGGAGGGATTCCCCTTTACTCAAGTTTTCTGTTCTGTTTGGATCTTCAAATTGATTGGATAAGGTCTGCCTGCACTCAGGAAGGCAATCTGCTTTACAGTCTCCTGATTCAGTTTTTAATCTCATCCAGAAATACCCTCACAGACACACCCAATATAATGTTTGAGCAAGTATCTGGGAACCTCAAGACTCAATAAAATTGGCACATAAAATTAACCATCACATTGACAATGCCGAGAAGAGTTTATGCAGCTCCATGGGGATACCCAAGCCAGATCCTTTGAATGTTAAGGAAATATAACAGCACATGTCTTGCCTGGCTCAGGGTGTGTTGATTATCAGGTGTTCAGTTGATATTTTTGCCTTTAATTTTTCCATTGAAATGAACTGAACAGGAGCAACTCCAGTCACAAGGTCGGGGGGGGGGGGTGTTAGAAACAGGCACAGGTAATTCAGCATCAACTGCAATGGAAAACCCTACATTTCATAACCCAGAGCCAAGCTCAAGAATGCAGTGCCTGTAGATAGGTGGATTGTAATTACTACAGGAAGAATATGGCAAAATTGAGAATGCATGACCATAAACTATCAGGAAAGATCTGGAACAAAATACATAAGGACAATTCTATCAATGAATTTTAATAAAGTGATACTGTCTGTCCTTCTTCTTTTCTTTTCTTCTGGGCTAAGAATCAGGAGTCCTGAGTTCCTGTTCTCATATTAATTACCTGTAGATTCTCAGACTTGCCAGTATAACATTTTTCCATCTATGTTTTCACACTTGTAAAGTGAAATAATTTGATTAGATAGGCTTCTGAGATCTTGCCTGAATTAGAATGATCAGAGAATCTTTTTATTTTTACCATAAATATAGATCCTAGAAATTGACTAAAGAGAGTGTAACTACAAAAGTATTAAATGGAGTTCATGGATTTATCATCTTGGTCATGGGAAATATGATTTCTTAATCATATTGGAGAGTCTTGGAATAGATGACTTATAAAATATCTGAAAGCTTTCACTTTCTATGAACTAGAATTTCCCATAAGATATTTGAAGAAGAGGAAGCATTGTGTTTTCTAATACTAGCCTCCATTCTAGCATTGGTTATAGCCAAGAAGAAGAATTTCTCTCTTTATATGCAGCTTTGGCTTGCTCAAGAAGAAAATTTAGGTAGGTTAAATAAAAGGATGGGCTTGTAACTTAGGTGTATAAATATAAGAATCAAAGATAGTGAAATGTGGAATTGAAGAGAAAGGGAACACTCCAGAGTGACGTGAAAATTTTGAAAAAGTCGACCAATATTTTTTCCTTACTTCTTCCAGAAACATCTATGCCTCAATCAATGTTCGTTACACAAATAATCACATTGTTAGGGAAAAGCAAACAAGCAAAGATTGGATTTTCTACTTGTGGATAGTAATGTCTAAGAGATAGTTAAAATTTGAATTTTTGAAATTCCTATTTATCATTATATTTGAAATGCTAAAACAAATATTGATATAGAACGATGAAATCTGACTTAGATGCATATCTACTATGTGCTGGGAAGTTTCAAGACTAGAAGCTAGTTAACATGTGTATTACCTTATATACTTAGAATGTCTTTTGTGGTGAGAACACAATCTACACTACACTAGTGATTTTCAAGAATGGTACATTGTTACTAACTATAGTCACGATGTCATACAACAGATCTTTTGAAGTTTTTCTACTATCTTACTGAAACTTTACGTTCTTTAATCTACCAACCTGTGCCCCCAGATCCTGCTAACTATTGTTGTAGTCTCTGCTTCTGTTATTGGACTTAAAGGTATCTAAGGAGCTGGAGCCACAGAAGCAGAGAGTAGAATGGTCCAGGGCAGGGAGTAGAGGGAAATGGGAATAAGTAGATCAAAGAGTTCAAACTTGAGGCTTAACAACAAGCAGAATATACACAATAAACTAAAAAATCTAAAGTATTTCTTAGGTGCTCTTACACACACACACATATACACACAAGGGTGCCTAAGGAATGTGATCGATAGGGTTAATTTGCTTCACTGTAGTAATTATTTCATTATATGTAAGCATATCAAAATATATTATACATCTTATAAATGTAATTAAAAATTGTACTTCTGCCAGATATGAGATCAAAAGCATGCACTTATAAAGTATGTTGTCTTATTAAAGATAAAACTATTAAGAACTTATCTCTGAAGATATTCTTAGTTGAAACTTTTACTGCTTAGCTGTACCTTTCAGTATTGCTTATCATACTTTTTAACCTTATCCAACTTGGGTTATGATTCTGACTGAGGCTTACCATTTCTTCTCCAGTAGAACATACCTATTCTCTTATTAAAACAATAAAATGTTGAAATTGGTTCTTTGTTACAATTTTATTGCCTCATTTTGTCATTAGGATTCAACTGAACATTTATCTTTAGTTTGTAATAAAAGTTTTCTTTCTTTCTTTGTGTAAAAAACCCGTTATTATTTCTTTATTGTTTCATTGGCAACTTTGTCTTTCCTTCGCCTGGAAATACGAAAGTCTAAAGCGATTTGTGCAAAAATACATTTTCATCTTTTGTGTTTGAGCCAAGCAGCACATTTTCCTTCCTAAGTGTTTTTGCTCTCTGTTCTACATGGATAGAATCTTTCATGTGGCAAGGCTCTGGAAGAATAAAATTTCCCCAGTATATGCTCATTTGTTTATCCTATCACCCGTATATTATTTTTCATTTCCTATGTTTATGATTTATTAAATAATATGCAGTGAGCAAACTGAGGAAATAATCTTTTAAAAATGTTTTTCACAGTTCTTTGGATTTTTTGAAATTTTTTTTTTTTTTTTTTTTTTTTTGGTACTGGAGATTGAACTCAGGGCACTTGACCACATCCCTAGCCCAATTTTGTGTTTTATGTAGAGACAGGGTCTCATTAAGTTGCTTACACCTCGCCCTTGCTAAGGCTGGCTTTGATCTTGCGGATTCTCCTGTCTCAGCTTCCCTAAGTGCTGGGATTACGTGCTTGCGCCACCGCGCCTGGCTGAAATTTCTTTTGTACAAAAGAGGTGATTAACTGCACAGTAAACAATGATATCATGACCAAATCCAAGTATCTCTTCAAAACTGAATAATTTTCCTGAAGTTTAATAAGTTCTATTAATGGTGGAAATAAAACTTGTTGCTATAGAACTATAACATACTAAGAATAAAAATTGAAAAAAAATTCTGAAATAGATTCTTCCTTAAGAATCAGCATGCATAATACAGAGAAATGTGAAATATGTTACTGTCATATAACATGATTGGAAGATGTTTCACACATTTTAAGAAAAACACTTTTTTCCTTAAATTATTGTTCAAATTGTATTTCACAAGTAAGTGTTTGTGGAGGAGGGAGTAGAAACATCAACCCAATTAGGAAACTTTTTTCTTGAAATTATATATCCTGGTTGATAAATTGATAGATTTATAGTTTATAATAACTTTATTTAAATGTTAAAGAGTAAAATATGCTCCTCTATAATTTCTGAGAACATATTAAACATTTAGTTAAATCAAAGAAACTTGCTTGTATTTGTATCCATTCTCCTTGTCCATTTAGATTAATAGATTAATACAAGAGTAATCTTGTATATCTTGTAGAAGAGCAGAATGTCTGTAACTTCTCTGGATGTGATAAAACAACTGACTATTGTGCCTTCCATCTGCATACCTGTCTGTCCTTTCCAGGACCTGCTCACACTGCGGTGACATTTTAGGACATAGTCACCACTCACTTGACTCCAAATGTAACACCATGCTTCTGCAAGGAGCATATAATGGCTTTATGTTTTCCAAGAGGGCTGCATTTCCATGGAAACCAGACAGGCAGAAAAAGAAAGGATAAGTGCATGAAAATTTTGGGCTCTTAGAAACAAAGCTGAGTGCAGACCAATGGCCTCATATGAATGCAGCCTGTGCAAACGAGCAACTACCCTGACCCAGACTGCGGAAGGGAGACCTGCTCCACACCAGCACTGTGTCAAGAGATGTGTCACATCTCTTCCTCATGCTGGAGGTAGTTTAAAGGCTAGAAAGGCAGGTTGTGAAATCCAAGAGCCTAGATTATTTCTTTTCTGTCTGTTTTTGGTAAAGTAAATTTCACATTTGCATTCTGTAAAATGCAAAATTATAAGGACATTTATGAATTGTTTATCTTTTCAAACAAATGTTGAAAAGATAAACAATTTGTTTAAAAGATAAACAAAGTTTAATGAACAGTCTTTTGAAATCCTTAGGAAATACTGTATTACAAGATCCTTGCTCACAGTAGCTTAATCAAGCATCAAACCTTTGTCAAGTGTAAGGCTTGTTACAGAAAGAATGGACTATCTTCTATTCAAAAACCAAAATATGGCATCTCTAGGGGAAGAACTTGGGGCATATCTAGATTCTCTCAACCTCCAAGACAGTAGGCAACTTAAATTTAATTGAGATGGAAAATATATGTGTAACCTATTGTGAATGTAAGTTGATTCTATACTAACCAACTACTTCTTAATACAGGAGATGAAAATCCATGATTCTGCTAGTTGGTGCTCCTCTTCCCCCTTCTGCTTTGACCCCTACTCTTTGTTAGGTACTTCATTTCATTGTTAAGTGGAATATTCCTTGCCTAATCAGCATACTCTGGGTTCCAGAAAGGTAAATGCAGATGTGAGGTGCTGCCATTAGGTTTGGGTTTATCTCTTTCACTATAGCTGATATTGTAGTTGAAAGATTGAAACTATTAAATAAACTAAACTATGCACAAAAATGAGCTCAGGTATCTGACATAAACTCAGCAAAGGTAAGAGAAAGTCAAAGAATACATGTGGCCTGACAACAAGAAATAATTGGAGTAGACCATGGGATTCAATTTGAACTTCCTTCTACCTCCTTCACTCTTGAAAAAATTTCACATATCAGATGTTTCAATAATAAATAAGGAATATCATAAGAAAAAAATCACGTGTAGCTACTGGATGTGTCTGTAGAGGCACGGCTACCATGTCTGCCCTCAGAGTATTTCGGGAACTGGAGGTCCCAATCCTTACCTTCTAATTCTGGTTCCTGTCTACATTGTTTTATAGGTATTTTTTAAAGTATCTATACTCTCTCCTCTCCTCATCCAATCACAACCTGTATTTTTTTTTTCCATTTGGATGATGGTCTCTAAAATCATGTGAGGTTTGTCTTTGGTTTTGTTCTCTAACACACTTCAAAACTCACTATCATGGACAGAGACAATACTCCCCACTGCAACTTATGGTCCCTTCTCTTCTCAGGACTTATATTCCATTTTGAAAATTTTATTTGATAGTATTCTTTTATATGTCTAGTTCTTTATTATAACCCCTTCCCCGCCCACCTGCCCCCAAACACACACACATACACATACACACAAATTCTTGGTTTCAAACAAGTTCCAGAGGAGGGAGTAAGAAATGGCCTCTGAAAAGGCTCTCTCTATTTGGGTTCATACCTGATATGATCTCCAAAGGACAGGGATTCTGACATTTGCACGGTTAATGGAACTGAGCGTCGGAAATTTATATCTTACCTCCCCGTTTTTCCTGAGTGGCAGTTTCCACAGAGAATGTCAGGGAGTGGATCTTGGATAGTGGTGCATAATTTGATGAGGCAGCAGCCTTATCAGACCCCTGCATGCTCCAACAGAGAACTCAGGATATGTTAATGGCCATCACCCTGAGAGATTCATGTCCTAAAGGACTCCTGTCATCTTGCCAAAGAATAGCAACAGGTCAGAGACAATGGAGACCACTACTAGAGATAAGTGCAAGTGGGGTGGAAAGAGAAGGCTCAATTTTGCCAGCACCCACATCCACGGACTGAAAGAGCTCTGTACCTGGGAGACCTGGAAGGCAATTACATTGTAGAGATTGAATTTGGTGTCCGAATCCAGACTCCCAGCTTGTGTCGTAGGATTGTGTCCTAGTTACTTAAACTTTTGTGCTCTATGTTTCTCATCTATAAAATCTAGAGAGCATTAAGAACAGAGAATGGCATAACTAAAGAGCACTAGAATTTGTAACTATGAATAGTTACTAATATCTAATAGGAAATGACCACTTAGGAATAGATGATTGGCATTACCTGAATTCCCATTGACTCCTCAGTTTCCAAATTCATGCTATGACATTATATAAACCCTTACAAATTTACACAGATACCTGGGAAAAATAGGACAGAAGATTGGAAGCCCCCCCCCCAACTGCACTCATCTCCATTTGATTAGTACTAATATTCTCTCTCCTTATAAAGACTAATTTCATTTATAGAAAAATAAGTTACACCCTTTAATAAGTTTGTGGTTTTTATAATTTGTACCTGTTATATAATTTACTTACCTGCATTCGAAATTTCTCCTGCTAAATTTTTGCTTGAAAAACTACAAACATCACAGGGCTTCATTTGAAATTTTAGGAATTGCAATTTGGGAGATGGACTCAGATAGCTCTAAATTAGTGTTCCAAGAAAGCCGAGAGAAGTGGGAGCTTATCTCTGGAGAAGTAATCAGGAATATGTGACCTGATAGAAGATTAAAAGAAGAAGAATGTATACACAGAATGGAAATATCCATAGAACAACTCTGATAACGTGCTGGTACACATCTTTATCATCTGAGCACACTGTAATTGTCCAGTTGTTTACATCATTCCAGATGCCTGCATTCAAACCTCAAAGGCAGGGAGTGACTAAAATTCACATTCCAAACAGCAGCTGGAATTCTATGTGCACCCTGTCTCCTGATGGCCTTCCAGCTCTATTTTGAGATGCTCTTTCAGTGTTGCTGTCCTTGTAAATTTCCTTTTATTAGCATATCACTTAGATTTTCTTGTCCTATATTATTTTCTCACAAATTGCACAGAATACCTCAAATACCTGAAGGAATACAGCAAGTTCAGATTACTGTCTTTAGTGATTCATGAAAAAAGGACTTGGAACATTTTGGAAACACAACAAGAATGAATATGTCGGCCATGGTTCTCCAGAGAGAGAGAACCAATTTGTTATCAGCCTGTCATCTATCACTTTAGAAGGGGTTAAATACAAGCAAATGGCTCATGGATTATGGAGGCTGAGCAGTCCCACAATCTGCCATTTGCCATCCTGATATCCAAGAAAGCTAGTGATGTTGCTTGAAGACCTGGGAGCTGGAGAGATGACGATGTAGGTTCTCGACTGGGTCTCAAAGTCTGAGAATCAGGGATATGTGACCTATTCCTCCAGGGTCAGGAGATCCATGTCCTAGCTTAAGCAGACAGGGGCAGAATAAATTCAACTGGCTTCCTTCATTTTATTCTATTAGGCCCTCAATAGATTGAGTGATGCTTGCTCAAGTCCAGGAGAGAAATCTATTTAGCAAGTTTATAGATTTCAGTGGTGATTTCTTCCAAAAATGCCTTTGCAGACACATCAGGCAATCTGGGACCCAATTTGACACACAAAACATTAACTGTGATAAATGACTATTCCATTATTCCTAGTCTGAATTCCTAGCAAGCTTAGCAGAAAGTTAACTGAGTACAGAAAATACGCCTATTCCTTTTTGAAATACCATCACCACATCATCTGTATTTAAAATATAACAATTAATTTCTCTCAATTTTAAGATGTATTGAGAGGCACACACATTAATTAATTAATTCAGTCTTTCATTCACTCACAGATATATTTTTAGACATTAAAATTATCTACAGTTGGAGCTGGAGTTGTGGCTCAGTATAGAGCACTTGCCTGGCACATGTGAGGCACTGGGTTTGATTCTCAGCACCACCTAAAAATAAATAAATAAAGGCATTGTGTCCATCTACAACTAAAAAATATTTTTGAGAAAATTATCTACAGTTAAAGATTTTCAAGGAGGTGCTTTCTTATCCCCTTGGGTAAATGAAGACAGAAAAATCTCATACAGCTGGAATCACTAAATTAGGATCTCTCATGAACAAGAGGGATAATCAGGTACTTTCACATTATTCATACCACTTATAGGTTTAAAATGCTTTTAAAATCACAAGTTTGTTCTGTTACATTATATTTGAATAACAAAAAGTGAAGGTAGCTAGCTCAAGCATGGGACCATGCTCTTGAAAGAACATTTATCTTGATGAGACTAAACACATTATGTCATCTTCTCTTTCTCACTTCCATTGAGTTTTCTTTTGGTTTCAGTGTATGTGCAGTGATTCCTTTTAGCAGCGTTCATCAGTTTTCACAGACCATCAGCAGCAGCATCAACATCATCGTAAACATTTATCTTGCATCTCGTCTGCTCCTGAAAACCCGCAACAGAACTTGAGAAGGAAATCTAGGCCAAGAGGAAAAGTCATCCCCTAAGATAAATTTGATCAGAGATGCTGCTGGAAAACTTGCTCACTAATGAAATAAATTAAGAAAAACAAACTGAATTTAAATTAATTACCATAAAATAGAATGTCTGATCTCCTAGGTAGTGGGACAAAACTCAAAATTAATGCAAAATGGAGCAAGAATTGTTAAAAGTATGTTCAAAACTTATCAACACACACAACTGCAGATGTTTCCCAGAGCATTAGAACAAGTATCTACATTTTTGACTTTGTATGGGTTAAAATATATAAAAAGCAATTCTTTTTCTACTTTTTTTCAAACAAAGAATTGTTTTGTCACTAAGATTGTGATTTTATTGCTGGGCAGTGTCACATGCCTATAAGCCCAGTGGCTCAGGAGGTTGAGGTAGGAGGATTGCCAGTTCAAAGCCAGCCTCAGCAAAAGCCAGGTGCTGAGACGCAACAAATAAGCAACTCAGTGAGACCCTGTCTCTAAATAAAATACAAAATGGGGCTGGGTATGTGGCTCAGTGGTCGAGTGCCCCTGACATGAATCCCTAGTACTCAAAAAAAGAAAGACAAGGTTGTGATTTTATTGATTCAGAGTTCTTCTTAAAAACATCTTTTATTGATAAGAAAAATAAAAACATCATAAACGGAAATTTCCATAAACATATGGAAAAAACTAAAATGTGTCAGTAAAATATTTGAAAATAGCCTTAAATATAAAAGATCATATTATATAAACAAAGTATCCAA
This sequence comes from Geosciurus inauris, assembly GCA_004024805.1. Taxonomy (NCBI): domain Eukaryota; kingdom Metazoa; phylum Chordata; class Mammalia; order Rodentia; family Sciuridae; genus Geosciurus; species Geosciurus inauris. Next base: position 136,874 of record PVHX01003333.1, read on the forward strand.
TAAGCATATAAGACATTTTTTAAATCTTGACAGTTTTATTCTCTAATTAGAGACTGCAGATGATGGCCCTAAAGTCTGGATATATTATTTTAAATGATGAATTCTCACTACTCTATTTTTGACTCAAGTCAAGTCAAGTGATTTTTATAAAAATTTTACATATTTATGGGATGTTATGTGATATTTTGATACATGTATATATTGTGTAATATTTAAGTCAGGGTAAACATTTCTATATCCTCAAACGTTTATCATTTCTCTATGCTAAAAACATTCAAAATCCTTTATTGAGTATATTCTGCATGCATAAGTGGAAATATTATACGGAACCCCAGTAATCTGTACAATTAATGCATGTTGTACAATCTTCTATCTTTTGAAATGTATGGTACATCATCATTATCTATAATTACCCTACCTTGCACTAGCACATCAGAATTTCTTACTCTTACCTAAGTATAACTGAGTATGGATTGATGAACATTTCCTCCTCTTTTCTCTCCTACTCTCCCTGAATTCTGGTAACCACCATTCTATTCTCAACTTCTTTGAGATCAACTTTTTATATTATGTGAGTGAGGTCATGCAGTACTTATCTTTCTGTGCTTGGCTTATTTCATTCAGCATGATAATCTCCAGTTCCCTCCACATTGTCACAAATGGCAGGATTTCACCCTTTGGGGGATGAGTAGTATTCCACTGACTGCACATACATTTTCTTTATCCATTTATGAGCTGACGGACAATTTGCTCTCATTTCTTGACTATTGTGAGTAAGGCTGCAAAGGAACCTCCATCCTCTTTTCCCTAATGATTATACTAGTTTAAATTCCTACCAATAGAATGCCAAGTGTTCTAATAAGCAAATTCAGCCTTTAAATAATACAGCTTTTCTGAGATGTGGAAAGGGTTTTGGACTTGACTTTCAAAGTCAGGCTCAATGATTCATCCTGCTTTTGTGACATAAGGCTGTACACTTAAGCTCACATCATAATAGTTTTATTGGCTGCTAAACTAATATATACCCATCTCCTAAGCAAATATATAGACATCATAATACAAGAAGGTATTTCATCAGTAGAAATCATAAATCATTTCAATTGAACTTATACTACAAGGAGTAGGTAGAAGAGAGACATTATATTATAATTATAATAATAATAATAATAATAATAATAATGGAAGAAGACCTTGAAAATTGATACTATTGACTGGGGAGGGCATTTCAGGGAACACTGTAAGGGTTCCAGAAAGTGAACACAGATTATATATTACTAAAATGAGATTCATGGTGAATGTTATGTAATATTCTATATTATAAAGTAATTAATATGTATGAAAATATATATTTGAAAAAATATATAAGAAATATTATGTGAAAGTTTTTATCCAAATACTTTGCTAACAATAAAATATTTAATATTTTCTTCTAATAAATAACAAATAATATTTTATTTGATAGACTTATACATTTAATTAAAATACTTTCCTGAGTGATTTTTAAGTTCTCTTTCGATTTTGTAAAATACTTTGCCTTATTTTCACCGCCGGGCGCGGTGGCTCACGCCTGTAATCCCAGCACTTAAAGAGGCTGAGACAGGAGAATCGCGAGTTCAAAGCCAGCCTCAGCAACGGCAAGGCGCTGTGCAACTCAGTGAGACCCTGTCTCTACATAAAAACACAAAATAGGGCTGGGGATGTGGCTCAGTGGTTGAGTGCCCCTGAGTTCAATCTCCAGCACCCCCCCAAAAAAATACTTTGCCTTATTTTCATTTATTAATAGACTTTTTGGCAACTTCTACTGTTGTTCACTGTTCTCATTAGAAGCCTTTAATCTTGCCTGCTTGTGGAAGTATGATATAATTCTTTGGGTTTTTTGGTGCTCAGGGATTGAACTCAAGGGCACTTCACCACTGAGCCACATTCCCAGCCCTTTTATATTTTATTTAGAGACAAGGTCTCACTGAGTTCCTTAGGGCCTTACTAAGTTCCTGAGGCTGGCTTTGAATGTGCCATCCTCCTGCCTCAGCCTCCCGAGAAACTGGGATTACAGGTTGTGTACTACCAAACCCGGCGAGTATGACATATTTCTTTTCATGAACTTTCTTGAGTCTATTATAAATGCATTGTTCATTTTCAGCACCTTCTGATATATATATATATATATATATATATATATATATATATATATATACACACATATATATATATATAAAGACTGTGCTATATTCTTAAAGGCATATTTCCCTAGACTTATGTCTTGTAGAATTGGAAGAGATCATGAGTAACATGTCAGCATGCTTCAGCAATAATGCATATTTCATGATGTGTCAATGCAGTGGAGATTCATGTTGAACTAGTTGTACTGTCACATTTAACTAAACAATCACTGACTGCTTAAATTCAAATATTTTATATTTCCACATGGAAATTTAGGAGAATTTATTTTTCTTCTATTTTTTCAAACAGAAACCCTTTCTCCTTTTATACTTGCTGCTAAAGGAAGAGCTTGGTGGCTCAGTAGATGTTCCTCTAATGCTGCTGTACTATCATTTGATGCTCAAACGTTCACACCTTCGGCACTGAATCAGACATTTTCAATTGCTTTTATGTTAAAAATATTAAGTATATTTTAATGCTCAACTTTATTTGACAATAGAAAACAGAGTATGTTTTTACCTAAAGTAATTCTTTTGAGATAATGAAATAAATACATTTATACATTTTTGTCCTTGTATATTTGAGATGAAATGAAATGCGTTAAAATACGGCAATTTCCAATTAAATGGTCATGTAAACTCAAGTCAGTCCTTAGAGCTTAATAAATGGTGAAAAAGATTTTATGGCTTAATTTCTGACATCTAGGTAACACTTCGTTATGAAAGACAATCCTATTGTTTGCTATTTCTAAACTCTCAAGAGAAGCAACATGCTTGCAAATTGTAGTGTTTGTTGAAATGCAGGGAGTTTATAGAAACAGCAAGTGAACTCTGGTGTTTTCCTTCAAAATATTACTTTAAAGTCTAATTTTTACCATTACTTAAACTTTCTTTTTGATTCTGAATCAGCACCCCTTTATGTTTCCCTAAAGCTCTCCACCAACAAGCACTTCCTCTAATGTCTAAATCTCATTTTTGCTAATATTAGGTCCGTGTTCACTTTTGGAATGTTCCTTTCAATTTCCCTGAAATTCTCTCCCAGGTCAATATTCTCAATTTCCAAGTCCTTCTCTTCTTCTTCTTATTTTTAATGTTTTTTTTTTCCCCTTACCTCCTCCTTGTGTGAGTTCAAATCAAAGTGTGTACTTCAGGTGTTTTTAACACTGCTGTTAATGCTGTGTTGACCTGAGTTAGCTAACTGTTTTAATATCTCAGTTGCACAACATACTATATAATTAAACTTGTGAACTTACACTCAGCCCAAATTAGACATTCCTTTTCTGGTGTATATTCTGACAATGACACCTGAGTATTCAAATTCCTTTTATTCTAACAGCCACTCTTAGGATCTAGCTACGCAAATCTCTAGTGTTCTGGTATAATACCTTCCCAGTATTGATAATCTTCCTCCACATATATCCTCAACATTTGGCCAGAGAATATCTTATACCTCCCAGCTGATTAACACACTAGAATTTTGTTGATTCTCTTTATAATTTATATACCTACATGTTATAAAAAGCACATGTAAAAGTTAATATTTGTCTTTCCTCATAAAACTCAAAAAATATGCATTTCCCATACATGTTAATGATTTCTTTCTGGGGCATCCTTAAAATGTTCAGATTTAAACTATAGCTCAATACCTGAAAAAAATGATTGAAAATAATGGAAATTATTAATATATAATGTTCCAGAAAATTTAGTGTTAAATTAAATGTATTGCTGAAATAATTCTTATATATTAATAACTTTTACAAAATATATGCTGAATTTCCAGTGAAATGAATTCCTCCAGTGGACTGAATAATAAGCTTTTGGAAGGAATGAGATTGGGATGATATGGTAGCAATTATGTAATCTATTCTAATGATTATGCTAGTCTTTCTGGGAGCACAATTTTGTTAGCAATTACTTCTGATGTAGTTCTTTCTTAAGTCATTCAGCTTCCCTTTTATCATACTGAGGAAAATTTCACCTCATTTTTACATCTTCTTGAATCATACGTAACTTTGTGTGTATGTGAGAGTGGTAATAGAATTAAAACCCAGGGCCTCCAGCATACTAGGCAAGTGCTCTGCCTCTGAGCTAATCCCAGTCCTTTTTATTTATTTTGATAGAGTCCTGCTAAGTTGCCCAGGCTGTCCTTGAATTTGTGATCCTCCTGACTCACCCTCTCAAGTGGGTATGTGATTACATGTGTGTAACATTATGCCTGGTTATCTTTGTTTTTTATTAGATTATGAGAAATATTCATTGAAATTTGTATCAGTAATATTATACTTCATTAAAATAACTTAAATCTACAGCATTTGTTATAATAGAACCCAAAACACATAAAATCACATTTTAAAGAATTTAAAATATACTATTAAGTTGATAGTGATACTATGTTTAAAAAAAATTATATTTGAAGTTCTATATGCTATCTTGTCAGAACTAAAAATATTGGGCATTATATTGTGTGTGACTGCATGGAAATTAATTTTAGTCTTTGAATTTTTTGAAATATGCAGGCCTGTACATTTATTATTTTTTGAAATGAATTTGACTATGTATGTACATATTTTTGTATATATATACGCATTAATTTTCTTGGATAATAAAAGAACAAATTCTACTATTTTTGACTTATCTCCTATTGTTTATGTTTTAAAGAAAGGTAGGAGAAAGTCAGTAATCATGTTAAGACATTGCTTAATGCATTGTATGCACCTTTAGAGGAATTGACTTAAAAGCTCCCACATTATTTCCCATTCATTCAGAAATATAAAACAATTTATAAATTTTTTAATGACAAGAGATAAAACTAAGTGTTTATCTAGTTTTTAGCTTAAACATACACATTATTATACTGCTGGGTGCTGAAGAAAGACACATTACAAGTTATGTAACTTGGGTAGTCTCCAAAAGAGAAATGCAAACATTTTCTAAGATCATTCCAAGAGGTAAAGGATACAAAGAAAAAGGTATGCAATTTCCTCCCCTGTGTAACACCCCTATGTCCCTAGGAACACCCAGTCCAGTCCTGGCAATGGTTTCAGCAGGCTACCAGATCACACTGACAGCTCACTGCCATGTAGCTGTTGGCCCAATGCTAATTGATGTTACTCTGGAAGAGTGAGAACTTCCCTCCATTCATGGCAAGCAGAAACTCCCTCTGACACAGACATAGCCAGAGAGGGGAAATGTGCCCATTCAAACTCATTCACATATTCTAACTAGACGTATAAAGGGTACTTCTGGAGTATGCTTCTCTGAAGTATCTGTGCAGATTCTTACTTGCATATATAGAGTGTACATGCCTATTTATTAGGTAAAGGGATAGTTTAAAAATTGGTGAACATCTTTGTACATTTTTAGATACACAACATGCTGAGTTGAGAAACATACTTCGGCCTATTTAACTGATGAGATAACCAAATATGAGATACCTAACGTTACAAAAGAGTAGAGTTAGTGAAATCTGAACCCAGGTCAGCTATTTCTGTGGCAAATACACCATGCTATACTTTCAGACTGAATGATACTGCTTCATTTGGTGCTACTTTCTAAGCTTTGAGCACATTTGGAAGCTCTAGGGAAGAGCCCTAATCCCAGGAAGTATCATGATTCCAAAGCCCGTCCATTAAGATTGGATTCACAGAAGGCAGCACTCATCATTATGTCCTTTTCTCTGCAACAAAACACCAGAACAGACTTTAAAGTCTGTAGCACTCCAGTGTCTAAAATTGCTTCTTCCAGAGACTACACATCCATAAAGAATCAAAATACAGTGTTGCCAACAGGAATCATTTTAAATTCTTGATGCAAACAAAAATAGTTGGCTTAAATTCGAATCATTTTTCTACTTGAAATGACCACATCCAAACTTTCCTTTATTAGTAAAAATAAAAGGTTGTAAGAAATGTAACTAAGAAATTGAAGTGTTTCCCCTATCCAAAGTGTACATTAAATATATACATTATATAATATCTATTAGTTTGAGTAAATAAATATTTTTTCAGCAATTTTGATAGCATTTCTGAGATAAGAATACATCAATCATATCATCAGTCATCTTTCTTATTCCAAAGCATTTTCTCTTTAATTTGACCTGTATAGTCCTGGAATTTTTGTTTCATTTCAACAAAGAGGGCATTTACATTATGTAAAATCTTAAACAGAAATTAACTTAAAACAATCAGGTGTGAACAGTTTCTGTTGGTGTTGAGTTCTCAGATTCCTGGCAGAAGCCAAAGAATAAGGAAATGAGCCTTGTGGTTATCATATCTCCTTTGAATCACACATGGTTTCACCCTTTTTAAATTACAGAGGAAGAAAAAGAAAAAGAAGATAAAAGGAAGCATATGTGGCATTTTGTAGCTTCTTGTTTTCCTGGACTATGAGTTTGTATGCCATGTATTTATGTCTCATCTAAATTAATTGATATGGAATTTACTGTGTCCATAGTTTAAAGAACATATAATGCCAACTTATCTGATTATGATATTTATCCCTGGAAGTGTGTCCAGGCTACTCAACATGCTAGCGATCTAGAGGGTCGTTGGGCCAGAGTCATCTTTTATGACATGAGCAAAACCTCTGCAGGGAGTCAGGGACTACAGGAGAAGGTATCTCTGGCAAAGCATGCCCTTTAGCATACTGGCTCATTGTTCCAGATGTGTTCAAGTGAGCTAAAACCCCATAAAAAATGAGGGTATTATCGCTTAAAAGGGGGTGAGGGGAACACGTGGGCCTTCCCGAGGAGTTGGGGGTCCAGAGAAAGGAGGAAAAGAAGGGGTCTCTGGGGAAGATGATATGGAGTTTCTCTGGACAGTGGAGATTTGTGGAGCCAATCTCCCCAGGCTCCGGAGTGTAGGTAAAAATCTGCTCTGCCCCAGTGAGACGCAGAATCACCCGGAGCGAGAAGCAGGGACACTGGGGCGAGAAGCAGAAAACACCATTTATTCCAGAAAGTGTAGAAACTTAAATACACTCTTGGACCAATCAGACCCAAAGGTCACAAACAAAGGGGTGCTCTTTGGCAAGAGCACAGTCTATTAGCATAGAATGGGGAAAGATGGAAGGGAGGGGTTGAAGGTATGGAGAGTGCTCTTACAGGGTATGATCTTGTATTTCTCTTTTCATAATATTCAAAGATACTGACTTTGAATTCACATTCTGGTTTCATTGTACATTATTAGGAAAGTGTACAGATTTTATAATATCAGAACTCATATAATTATGTCCTCTTCCAAGAAGAGCTTAAAAACTTGGTCATTAATGCCTATTTAAAACATTAAAACAGGGCTGGGATTGTGGCTCAGTGGTAGAGCGCTTGCCTCGCATGAGGGAGGCACTGGGTTCGATCCTCAGCACCACATATAAATAAATGAATAAATAAAGGTCAATCAAGAACTAAAGGGGGCGGTTCCAAGATGGCGGCCTAGACGGACGCTGTGGTCAGTCTCTCCAGACCCAGAGGTTGAAGTTGTGGAAATACCATCTCCCAGCCAGCTTCTGGATATCATCATACAGCTTCCCGGGCAGGAATTTCACTTGGGCGTGTAAGCAGGGCCACCAGCCAGCAGCCATAGCCACAAGCAGAGTGACTTCAGCAGCAAGTGGCGGCGGAGCTCAGCTGCATCGGCTCAGCCCAGGGCTCGCCCCGGGCGGGGCCTGCTTCTACAGGGGTACCTCGCTCCAACGCCCACCCAACCAGGCAGGGCCCCTAGCAGTTGCTCCCGTGGACACACGGCCCCAGCCGCTAGCCACTTGGGTGCCCAAATTCAGGGTAAGAGTCGCTCCAGAGACCCCAGCAGAGACAGCCCGCCGCACTTCTGCTCCAGAGCTCCGGTGCACCGGCAGGAGCCGCAGAGGGCCCAGATCCGCCCGCAGAAACATCCACGGGTGTCCAGCAGGAGGGAGACCAGGAACTGCCACCTCGAGCCACTGAAGAACCCAAACTCAGGGTAAGAGTCCCCTCAGACACCCTAGTGAGAGGCAGCCCTGCCCAAGGGCAGCCTGGGCCTGCCCCACTTCTGCTCCAGAGTTCCTGGGGACCGGCAGGAACTGCAGAGGGCCCTGATCCACCCTCAGGAACTTCCACGGTTGTCCAGCCAAAAGGAGACCAAGGTCAGCTACCTCTAGCCACTGGGGAGCCCAAAATCAGGGCAGGAGTCGCTCCAGTGACACCAGTGCGAGGCAGCCCCATCCAAGGGCAGCCTGGGTCTGCCCCAGTTCCACTCCTGAGTTCCCGGGGTCCGGCAGAAGCTGCAGAGGGCCCAGATCCACCCTCAGGAAACTCCACGGGGGTCCAACTAAGGGTTGACCAGAGTCTGATTGCTACCAGCCACAGAGGAAAGCACACCCAGGGAAAGAGTGGCCTCCAGAGACCCCAGCGTGAAAAGGCCCCACCCTAGTGTGCGCTGGGCCTGCCTCAGTTCCACTCCAGAGTTC